>MU709933.1:100972-262192 GCA_026770625.1 Nicotiana glauca
CCATAAATATATAATCCTCACAACCAGGCCTTCGGCCGCTCTCAGTCATTAACCTCACAGTCAGACTCTCTGTCTATCTCACTCATCAACCTCACAACCACTCGGGCCATTAGTAAATCAGGGAACTCAGCCCAAACAATTTTCAAATTTTTAGAAATAAAGTGATAGAAACAGATGTAAACAATAAACAGGTAAAACATGACTTAGGATATGCTTTCACAACAAGTGGAGTGAGGAAAAATAGTGAAAGTGCTCCTAAGGGTCTCAACAGGTCAGCACGAGGCCCCAAACATGGCATACAACCCAAAATATAATATCAATCTCTAAACATATGGAATATCATAAGATTTCAACTCAAATACGCGACTTAACAGTCGTACGAGACGAACCAAGTCTCAATCCCCAATGGTGCACGACTCCACACTCGCCATCTAGCATGTGTGTTACCTTAAAATAGCACAACAATGTAAAATCCGGGGTTTCAAACCCTCAAGACAACATTTACAATCATTACTTACCTCGATCCGGTCCAAACTCTACCCTGCGATGCCTTTGCCCTCACGAATCGACATCCGGATGCTCCAAGTCTAGCTACAATCAGTATATAACTATTAGAATATACTAAGGGAACGAAGCCTACTCGAAAATATTCAATTTATATCAAAATTTCCGAAATTGCTCAAATCGGCCCACGGGCACACGTCTCGGAATCTGACGAAAATCACATCAATAAAATCCTCATCCTCTCACGAGTCTATACATACTAAGAATATCAAAATCGGACCTCAATTTCCCCTTAAATTCCCTATTTACATTCTCTAAATTCAAGCCCTAATTCCTCAATTTTAGGCTTTAATATTCACATATTTCATGATTAAACAAGTAAGAATCAACATAGGATCAAGTTTTGAGTTCAAAAATCTTATCTCCTGCTGTTATATCTTGAATCCCTCTTCAAATCCTCTCAAAAAGCTACAAAATCGCCCAAAAATATTGAAAGTTAGCCCTAAACATTCTGACCAGGCATCAAAAACCTTCTTTGCGAACGCGGTCCAAGCCTCGCATTCGCAAAGCACAAAAATCTGATGACCAAAAATTCCCTTACGCGAATGCGACCTAAAGCTCGTGAACACGAAGCATTCGCTTTCTAAACCATTGCAAACGCGACCTCCTTATGAGATTGCGAAGCACAAAAGGCTGGGACCCTATCTGTTTCCACTTACTCTATGCGAACGCGACACAGGACTCGCGAACATGGAGAATCAAACATCATACATCGCGAACGCGGCACACGAAACGCAAACGCGAAGGCAAAAATTCGCGCCTCAGAAGAACACCCTTCGCGAAAGCGGGTCCCTGACCACGAACACGAAGAACAAATTGTCTGCAACACTTCAGTTGGTTTTCTGCAATTCCACACAAAATGAAATGGTCCGATAGATCACCCGAAACTCACCCGAGGCCCCCGAGCCCTCAAGCAAACATGCCAACATATTCCATAACCTCATTCAAACTTATTCCAACCTTTGAAATGCTCAAAACAACATCAAAACACTCAATTCGCACCGGATTCAAGCCTAAGAATTCCAAATTACGCTTTTGGTCAAAAACCCAACTGACCCACGTCCGAATGACCTGAAATTATGCACACACGTCAAAAAGGACAGAACAGAGCTACTGCAACCTTCGGAATTCCATTCCGACCATCAACCGGAAAATGCCAAAATCTTAATTTCTCTATTTCAAGCCTAAACCTTCCACGGACTTCCAAAATGCATTCAGATCGCGCTTCTAAGTCCCAAATCACCTAACGGAGCTAACCAAATCATAAAAATTCTAATCTGAGATCATATACAAATAAGTCAAATCTTGGTCAAACCTTTCATATTTCAAGCTTCATATTGAGAACTATTCTTCCAAATTCATTGCGATTACCTGAAAACAAAAATCAACAATTTACATAAGTCATAACACATCACACGGGAGAAGTCATCCCCGAGAATTGGCTAGCAAGGTGCAAAATCTCAAAACGACCGATCAGGTCGTTACATCCTCCCTCACTTACACGTACGTTCGTCCTCGAACATGCCCACAGTTATTCCAAAAGCTAACCATTCGCTGAATAACCTTACCACGCATATACCCGGGGGTGATCCCACGTCACCCGATATCATATAGGTCCGATAACACAACGTAACTGAAATTTCACATTCTACCCTGGCCCATTAACCTTAGAGTAACATTTTCACTTTTTAAATCATCCGCAAGATCAAAATCTCACATTTACCCTCTGAATAAGCCAGAACTAGCTGTAATAACCCGTACCTGCAACCTCAGGTGCATTTACATGATATACCACATACCTCAACCACTAGTAGCGATAACTTCTAATCACAACAGCTGCACACAACAACCGAATACTGGTAGAAAACCTCTTATCAACTAAAGACTCATGCCAATACTTTAATATACTGCCAATGATAAATAAACCACACAATAAGCCATAACCATTTCTCGTATCAACCATTCATGAAGCCACTTCTCTTTTGGAAAAGACCATAGCAATTTCTAAGCCGAACCTCGATATTATCCTTCTAACATGCTAAAATCTAATCCGTTTGTATTCATTAATGACCCCAACAATCTCATCTAATCCAACACAATTACTCTGGTGATGTGACACATCGATACAGGCTGAAGCCGCAACTTGTGCAATTCGCGCACCGACAAGCAAAAATCCGAACATACTCAAATCATGAAAGTGACTCAAAAATAAGAGTTGTACCTCAAGCTCACCGGTATCACCACACCCAATGCTGAGAACCCATCACACATCACAGGAACAGAACACACAAATCTAACATGTAGGATCATACATCCACATAGCTTTTCTCTAATGCGCAACCTCATCCAAACACTAGTCCACGTGAAACACATCAACTCACTATGCTCAAAATCGACAACCATGCACAATATGATGTCTAAAACCAAAGCGATCATCATAACCACCGCAAAGTAATTGACATACATTACACATAACCGAAGGGACACAACCGATACGCCACCCGTTGAGCAATACCCAGTACTCTTCTCGCTCGACTTCCACTATGAAAACCCAATGGAACCGCACCACATGTGCCTATAACCAACAAATCATAACGCCTCCCAACCCAACAAAGTAACTCATAGATCACCGCCGAACTCTAATAGCCCCATAATGACTGAATCAACACATCCCTCACCAACGGTAACTCGAAGTCAACAAAGCCATCTCGATGTATAACATACATCCCTATAGGTCTACCAAGGAACCACACATCAACTCTAGATACCCAAAACGGATAAATGACCCTCCGAAGGTTCACAAAGATTGAATCGTATCACATACTATCATCTGACTAACTTACCCACATCTTTTCCGTCGACAACCACGAGCTAAACTGTATATGAGAACTTCCAGTCTCCAAGCCCGTAAAGCACACGAATTACCATAACCGATCCCAACTTCGCCACTCCAGTATACAACACACATCTAATACTCAATCATCCCATGAGGGGTACACATATACTTATTCTGTGCCACTAAGCCAACTCAAACGAGATAGTGCCGCAATACCAATAAAGCATCCAGAACTCAACACATCTACCTTTTCTAAAATGTATACCCTTATTAAGCCACACCAATCAGTAATACCATTTCCTTTATCATTTGAAACTGCCCGTGCTGCCTAACAATTTATAACCTTCCTTTCAAAACTAAACCGTGATCTTGCGCATGCAAATCTCAACCCTACACAACATACCGTATATACCATATCATCCTATGATAAATATGAGAACTTCATAATTCACTCCGAGCTACAAGCAACTACGTACCCAGCTAGCCAAGAACCTTTCCATTTGATTCAATCTAGGAGAAAATAATTATACATCTCGTGCTCCTCATGTCAATAGAAAATATACATCTCTAACCGTGGTAGAAACCATCAAGAACTCTCCAAATTCCATTTACACCAGACCAAATCGTCAAAACTAAATTCCTCTAACTCCACCCAGCTATGCAGGCTATCAAAACCTAGGAGCATTGCCATGAAATGCTTGTATAAATTCATTACCTCATAAGCATCCAAAGAAATAATCATATACTTACCATGCCGATCCGGCCTACTACCAAGATATCCTATCTATCCGAGTTTTCTTCTGATTTACCTTTAACTTGATACTTCTTCTTGCTATAACACCACAATTCCTCAACCCAAACTTACCACACGAGACCCAAGCATAAAACCACACCATCTAAGGATCATAAGCCACTGAATACTCTCTTAAATATCCCAAAAGTACCACATTCAAAATACCTACCTTGAAGGTACTTCCTGTGAATCCAAAGTCATTACCTTTGCCTTCCTGATATTGATAAATAGAATCCCATAATTAGTATAGTAATGCCACAAGTCTTGACACCCTCCAATGCAAACCTCAGTTTCTATCAAATATATAACTTGAAAATCTCCAATTATTACATGTGAAATCTTGAACCCATTATAACTATTCTCGAGAGTCGTCCACTCTACTCAAACCGCAATTAGACCAATCAACCGGACTGGACGACTCCTGATCCATTAGCACTCCAGCACCGCAGTGTGTAACCTCACCTTAATACAACAAAGAATCTTCCTGATCTACGCACCGTACATTCTTTACCAGTAACAACTCAAGTCATTCCATGATTCTCATACACCCATAAAGCATAACATAACCTTTATTGAAATTTATTTTACTCAATCTATCCTCGGTCTCAACCTCCGTAAGTCATAACTAACTCATCCATACTCCTCGGACTGCGAACAACAAAGCACATAAATATGCAATCAACTAATCAATATCGGACTCCCCCACTTGGCTCAAAGCCATAGACCAAAACACACAGAATAACTCATAACACATGTACTGTGTTGCTGCCATAATATCATATTAAGATTAAACTCAACCATTCAGACACTCATGAAACACAAACCACCTGGTACTTCAAATCTTATGCAAATCTCGCATTCACTCTCGTAACAATTGAACCCCACTCTCTAGAGTGACCCAAATTAAATTGCAACACATATATCACACTTGTAAGTGAGATCTCCTAACAAACAACATAAGGATCACACAACCTCAGAACACTCCGCATGAGATAACCCACCTGCTTTGCCTCCAACTAACATTTCTGTATAGCTTCCAACATCATAAATATTACGCAGTCACTTAGTCTTTCTGAGTCTGAACTCATACCACAACATGAAGTTTACTTCACTCCAACTAGGAAAATATGAAAATATTCTTCACATTCCCCTAACTCGGGGATGTACCTCAAATCAAGATGGAACTCAAGCACCTGATAGTTCTACTATCCTCCAGAAGACCCTTCTCGTCACTTCCAAATCATATGAATACATCTCGCAGTCATATCACACTCATCACGTAACTATCCAGTCATTACTTCCCTTAATAGGGACACAACAACACATATAGATCCAGAAGCATGCACTCACGCAGTCAACAACTCAGGGCTCAAGCTATAGGCAAAAATTCGACCTTGAGTCCTCCAAACTTGTCCAATATCAACACACAGAGATCACATTTCGCCCCTCGATTAGGGAATAACAAGCCATCGAGGCACATCTGATAACGAGCGCTCATGCGTGCGTACAAATGCGTGGAAGTAATTCAAAGAGTTACCTTTCAACTTGAATCAAGGACGCACGATAAGAGTTCAAGAATGTGATGTTTTTCCTAAAGGTTCTGCAGCCTCTCGAGGATAAAATACAAACGTCTCCGTACCGATCGAGACTCTACTAAACCTGCTCATGATTCGTGAGACCTATGTAACCTAGTCTTTGATACCAACTTGTCACAACCCAAAACTCGGACCTGGTCGTGATGGCGCCTCTCGTGAAGAGAAGGCCAGCCGATACAACACCCATTTAAACCCTTTAATCATTAAGAGTCATATTTAAGCCTTTAATTAAACAAATGTTTCATAATATAAGTCTGAATGAACATTGCGAAAATAACATACAAGCGCGACATCGGTGTGTCACTAGTCATGAGCATCTACTACAACTATCTAACTACATCAAGACCAACATTGTCGGGAAAAATCACAATTTATACATAAGGAAGAATAAAGAGGGAGAAAGAAAAGCCTCTATCGCCAGGCAGCTACCTTCCTAACTCCGATGAAACTGCCACCAAGCTCAAAAATACCTGAATCTGCACACAAGGTGCAGGGAGTAATGTGAGTACTCCAACCCAGTAAGTAATAAAAATAAATAAAGTCTGAGCAGCAACAAACAATGAATCCACATTATGATAAACTCCGTAATCAAAAAAAGCTTTCAAAGCAGAATGCGATTCAATCGTCTCATTTAAAATCCAGCTTTTGGTAAAAATCATTTGATGATGCTCTCCAACAGTTTCAATAAGGGTTTAATACAATTTATAACTAAAGAGATGAAAATCGTAAGCGGCACCTCGGGCAAGCCTCTCAGTCACTCATGACTCAACGCTTAAAAATCAGCATTCACACTCATTACTCACACTCAATAGGTACCATATAGTAACTGTTGCGGCACGCAGCCCGATCCAGATATCGCTGCGGCATGCAGCCCGATCTATATATATAGTCGGCTCTTGATACCAATTTTTTTTTATATATTTTTTATATACAAAATACTTTTAAAATAGTATATATATTCATGTATAAGTATTCCCAAATATTTTATTATTTTTTCTTAATTTTTAAAGGCTTTTAAACCAATTTATTTCCCTATTTTATTCTTAAAAAACCAATAATAGTTCGCAAAATTATCATTTGGGTGATTTGTTTATTGGACTATCATATTTATGCCAAAATATAGCTAAGATTAATTTTTGTACATTTTTACTAATTTATTTAGTATTTTTAAAGCTAAATTGCATATAATTACAATATTAGCCCTTTTCAAGATCTAAATGTTTTTATATTTATAAAAAATAAGTCCAGTATTTTTAAATTGATAAATATATGTTATAAATAATTTTAATACCTTTAATTTATTTCCAGTATTTAATTTACTATTTTCTATAAAACAAAAGAGAAAATGGCTATTTAAAATCTAGCCAGATTTCATTTCAATTATAGACTAAATTATACCCTAGTTCAAACCCAATTATCCCGGCCCAATTCCTACTCATACTTGACCCCAACCCAATTAAATTGACCCATACCCGGATCCTCACCTAACCCCTTAAATCTCAACCGTTTTAGATCAACGACCATCGGCTAGCCTTTCCTAATTAAACCCAAAAGACCCCCCCAAAACCCTTTCATTTGTTACCATACACCGCCTCTGAAATCCCTCCTCTCCCAAATCCTCTCTACAACACCCTCAAACCCTAGCCGCTGCCACCCTAATCCGCCTTACTCCATGTCCTTTCGAGGTTATCGGAGACCTGTACCAGCCTTTCATGGCGTTGTCCTTATGGTTTCAAGGCCAGACTATGAAGAAATCTGGTCCAATATTCATTCAAATTTAGTTCATGGCCCTTCTCTAGTCATCTTTGACCTTTCTCCGGTCAGCCATGGATATTCGAGTCAGACCTTTGACTCTCCCAGTTAAATTTGTAACTTTCAAGGCCTTTCTCGTTGCTTTTTCGTTTTTTCCGAAACCCTAATCTCCAAGATAATTCGATTTCTTTCAAATCTACTTTACATATGTGCTTGCTTTGAACTTCTAAGTTTTTTTCTCAAAGTCTCTTTAACTTTGCTTTCAAAACTCTTTATCTTTTCCGATTAGGGTTTTCCAGTTAAGTTAATTCAAATCTCTTCTATGATTTTTAACATTTTTTTCTAGTTTTACTCATATTGTTACATGAGTGCTTGTTTGGTTGAGTTTTCGTTTGATCTATTTGTTTATCATCTTTTAAGCTTGATTATTGTTGAAAGAACCTATTGCTTTAGGTCTGAAACCGTTTGTTTGAATACCTGACTTGATTTGAAGTTCCTTGTTTTAGAATCTCTTTTCATTTATGTGATTCCTCCGATTTTGGGTTTCTATTATCTTTAAACTTGACTATGCCTGAAACCCTAATCTTTTTTAAGGGATTTCCTCACCTGCTGCTGTGAAACTTTTGCAAGTTCTGATATTCTATTTTTTCTTCACTATTGACACAATGTGACTCGACCTACTGGACTATCATGTTTTGAATGTTTTCTATCTACTGAGCTTTGTGCTACTATTGCATGTTGTTTCTTTTGCCAATAGGTTTGGCCTCACATGTCTAGTATTTGTGCGCTCTATTTATATGATGAGTTTCCTTCTTTGATTGACCTTCCATCTTGTGACTGAGTTCAAAACCTTTCTTTTATGAACTCTAATTTCACTCACCTATTAAAATTAATTGATTCGTTTCCTTATTCTACCTTACTAAATCCCTTTTCCAAAATAAGTGTATTTATGTACTTAGATTCGATTGCCTATTTAATGTTTTACTACTTCTTTTATGGCAATTATCAGTCTGCCTACAAATTGATTTTCTTTCCTTATTTTGAATCTATTAGCCCCATTAAACAAGTGATTCCTCAATTAAAGAGGAATCACTTGGTTGATTGATTCTGATTGATGATTATTTCCATATTTGTATGGGACATTACTTATTACCTTATTTCTCACACATTTTCAAAAGGCTATGAATACCGTGCACCCCTCTTCTTTCAAAGACGCGAACACAAGGAATAAAATATTTGAGTTCAGAACACACACTCCACTATAATCTCTCTCTTTCCTCTGTTACTACTTGTATTGTTGCCTTGTCTAGCCGGCTAATAGCCAAGGCTAGACCGTGGGAAATTTACTTACTTTATTTCTGCATTTGCTTCTTTACTGCATGTTCTAATTATTATTCAGCATCAACAACAACATGTTTTTTTACTATTTCATGCACTCTTGCCAGTTTCCTACTTGTGTTTAATCAAATTCCATTTTTAAGTATGCTGTAATCTATCACTTTCCCTTCTGAATTAATGTTTCCCTTATGTATGAATTCTGCTAGTCACTTATTATGACTTAAGAATCCCAAACTCCCATATCACCTGTGTGTTTGTATTCTTTGGTTTGTTTGAGGGCATGTCAACATTAGACATTGCTGTGCATGACCCAAACCTGATCCTCTCTATGTGCTATGTCTTCTGGCTAGTTTAGAGGCATGCCATCATCTCTTATTGCTGTGCATGTCCAGATTTGACCCCTCTTAGGGTCATATACCACCTGCAATGTATTCCCGAACCCTTGCCCCTTTGCGCAATTGCTGATGCTGTATAACTTTGGCTTTACGACTACCATTTTTCAAACTACTACCCTTGTCCTTTTACTATTCTCAACCCAGTTTTTTAAACAACTCTCCGCTTCTGCACTTTTACTCTACTCTTAGACCTAGGTTCTGCCCCTCTTGTGTGAGCCTTGCCTTGGGACCCATGAGCTCCCTCTGAACTTGGACACATAAGGGTTGGACCTTCCATACTGCACTCATCTCTATCTGGTTATGCAACTTGGGTGTGAGCACTGCCCGGGGCCCTCTTGAGACCCTTAGGGAACTTTAACACACTCAAGTTTGAGAAAGAATTTGAAACAAATGGCATTTGAGATGGTTTATTTCATAACTCAGAGAGTAAGTCAGAATCAGGCTTCCTCTGGTTGTACCTTTATCTTTTATACTTTTTCTGATGTAATTCATTACTCAGTTTGTAATAATTTGTAATAAACATTGGGGTGTGGCTACCGAAAAAGGCTGGGTAGTTATGCATGTTTAAGGGTAGAAATCATGCTTATAAGATCAGTTTTTTTAAATTATGCATGTTTAATTATTTATTTAGATACCATGGCTATAAGATCTATTTTTTAAATTATGCATGTTTAATTCTGCATTTAGACACCATGCCTATAAGATCTGTTGTATAAATTATGCATGTTTAATTCTGCATTTAGACACCATGCCTATAAGATCTGTTGTTTAAATTATGCATGTTTAATTCTGCACTTAGATACCATGTCTATAAGACCTATTTCCATTAAAATTCTGCATATTCTGTATTTAGAGAACCTGCCTACAGGACTTTCTTAAATTCTGCATGTTATTAGGATATAAATGGTTAAAATCAGATATCATGTCCATAAGGTTAAGAATAAATACATTGTGTAGAAATCATGTCTATAGGAATTGCAAGTAAATTCTGGCTGCTTCATTACACGTTCAACTAGATATCATGTCTATAGGAATTAAATAATTAATAATAGATATCATGCCTACAGGATCAGAAATTAGTTTAATCCATACTATTCTTAACTAGTTTTAAACAACTCACTCTCTTCTTATTAATGCAGCTTAGAAAGCCTGTCTATAGGATCTCACCCAAACACTTAGGCAAGCCTTAGGTGATAATGGCAATAAAATTGAGTATGCCTTTGTTAATTAGTAATCACTACAACCAGCAGGCAGGTCAGATTCGAATTTCTTATCTGAGTTATGTATTAAGCTGGTTTGCTTCATTAATTAAACTCCCCTCGCCTTTAGTACTTTAAATTCAGACACTAAATGTTTGCTTAAGTCATGCTATTTATGTGTTTTTTGCTTGAGGAGGTATACATGAGCCCTTTAATTGTTTACTTGCTTCCCATAATGTGCAGTATTTAGTTTGGATGTCGCCTTAGCTTTTTCACCTTTTGAAACTAGAAAGTCAGCCTAATATCCATCCTCTTTAGGAATAGTAGTCCTAAGTTCCTCTGGGACTGATAGGAATGGGACGGGTAATAGCATGCAGTAGTGATCGAGACCAACTCGCGCTTTCATAAATTAACGGGGTGGCAATGGTAGATATGGATATGATGACAACTCCGCTAATACCACGTGTATCCCCTTTTCTGAGGAGTGTCATACCGGGTATCACATTGGCGTGATCCATATTATAAATAAACCCAGGACCCCCCACCCCCATTTTACTCTTTTATATTTTTAAGTATTTGTAACACTGTAACTCTTTCTTTTCAAAAATTCCCCTTTTAATAATTGTTCTTTCAAACTTTTATGTGTTTAAACTTAAATCCCCTACTATTGAGCCTTTACTTGTATATTTGCACAAATTCACAAAACCGTCTGGCCGAGAACCACACTAGTGGATCCCGAAGGTGCCTAACACCTTCCCCTTAGGATAATTTCAAGCCCTTACCCAATCTCTGGTTATCAAACAAACTTAGAAGTGAAACTTATAGGTGTCCTAATTCACCTTAAATCATTGGGTGGCGACTCTTCAAATGCAAACCCAATTCTCAAAAGAACGATTTATCCCATACCACATGTCATAAACCCAATCTCCCGATTGCACCAAGAGGTAAAAAGGGGGCGCGACAGCATGGCGACTCTGCTGGGGAATATCTAGGCTATTACCATTTCAGACTGTTATTGTGAATTTATACCTCTTTCTATGAAATTACTTGTTTCATTCTTTTAAGTATTCAATTTCCTTTTCAATTGCAAAACTAACTTGTCTTCTTTGTTTCTTCCCTTTACTACTGCTTTAAATTTTGAAACGGCTATATTTACTGCTTTCTTAACGTGCAAGTATGTGCCAACATGCTTTTAATTTTTGCATAACCATGCTCAACATCATACTCCACTCGTGCCAAACAAATACCATAGGAACGCTTATAATGAGTGGCTGCGCTCTTCCTATATTATTACCCCCTAAATCCGGAAAGGCATATTTGCGGTAAAATCAGTCGATCAGCAGCGCAGTCGAAAATTACGTCCTTTCCCCCTTGAGTTGTCCACTCAAGGGTACCAGTATAAAACCTCATATAAACCTTACTCTATTTAAATTATGCATGCATCATGGTCAAACCTAGCCGGGTCAGTTAAGTTGTCCACATAATGATCCTTTAAGATAGCCTTGTCCAAAGTTCACTGGGTTTTCCTAAACCCAAACGGACATCACCACGTTCTATTCATTTATTTGTAGAACTAAATGCTTCATGCTGATTGTTGGTATTAAATAGTCGAGTCTGGTGGGGGTATGGTCTTAACCCTTTTGTTTTGCAGAAAATGGAAAACGAGGTCCCCAACTTCGGTATGGTTAGCACACCCTCACTCTTGCTAGCCTGGTGGAAGAAACTGTCATCAAGTGACCAAATCAATAAATGGAAAGAGAGGGCCACCAAGGCTAGCGAAAAGCTGGAATATCTGGAATATAGTCTGCTGGAATTGGAAGGAAAAGCGAGGAAGAGAGTCACTGACTGCCAGAACGTTGAGAGAAACGAAGGAGAACACCTAGCAAAGACATTTTTACTGGAGAATCTGCTTGAACTGGAGAATTTGATCAACGAGAATATTCAACCCGAGGAAGGCCCTTTCGGGACCAAGTAGGTAGGAATTTATCTTTTCCGCTTTATAAATTGTAATAAGGCCACTGGCCATTAGTGACTTTTATTTCGTGTTTGTTTAGTGTCGATTTGGTATTCGTCTTATTTTGTATCAATAAAATTAGGCATTTAGCATTCTAAGTTCTCCAAATTAATTTGTCGCTAGGCCTACCTCGGGCAGAAAGAGGTCTCCCAAATTAGGACATGATTTACATTCTCGCACTATATGTTTAAATATTTCAATGTTTTTTATAAACCTTACTAACTTGGTTACCTTTTTGTTTTATTATTTCCCTCCCCAAAGGTTAGTTCGTGCACTCTGGCAACATCATCCTATTCCACGAGATCAAGGGGTTCTCCACCCACTCAAGCTCTTAGTCTTGTCAAAAACAAGAACAAAGGGAAGATGGAAGATTTGAACAACGTCAGAAAGGAGAATTCAATAGAACGGGTAGAGGTCACTCATGGTCATGGTACTTAGGTTCCTAAGGAAAATGCATCCCAACTTGAATAAAAACTGCTGAAATTCCAAGAAGAACTTGATCAGGTTCGGAATCTAGCAAATCTGTCATCTTCCCTCACCACTCTAGATATCAATTTCCCAAATGCCCAGAACCCTACACCTCCATAGAATATCCCAAAGCAATAGAACCATCCCACTCCTCACCATTGCTGCAACACCAGCCATCCCTCAAACAACACCCCTTTACTCATGCCAAAACTCCAAAACTCCACAAATGACCACTTTCACACCCACCATAACACCGCTATCTATGTGGAGACCGTGCCACACTCCACCCAACCCATCTCAAGCGCATCCAAGTCTGATGATAAAGACTTGCTCATCAGGAACCTGACTGAAGTACTTAAGAAATTGGCTAGTCGGATTCAAGGCATCGAAGGAAGCAAGGGAATTGAAAGGCAGAACTATGAAGATATTTGCAGACAGCCCGATGTCGAACTGCGCGAGAGGTACAAACCTTCGAAGTTTGAAATGCTTGATGGTACAGGGGATCCAAGAGTTCATTTAAGAACGTACTGTGATAAGCTGGTTGGAGTAGGGAAAGACGAGAGAATCCGCATGAAGTTTTTCATGAGGAGTTTGTAGGGAGATGCTCTGTCTTGATACATTAGCAAAGACCCAAAGAAGTAGTCAAGCTGAGTAGGGACGCCTTTATGAACATGTTCAGGTTTAACACAGAAAATATGTCGGATGTGTTCTATATTCAGAATCTAAAGAAGCAGCCCACAGAAACATTTCGCGAGTATGCCACTCGCTGGAGGTCCGAAGCTGCTAAGGTCAGACCTACCTTAGAGGAGGAACAGATGAACAAATTCTTTGTCCGAGCTCAAGACTCGCAGTATTATGAACAAGTAATGATGATCGAGAGCCACAAATTTTTTGACATAATCAAGTTGGGTGAAAGGATAAAGGAAGGCATCAAAAGTGGTATGGTTACAAACTTCGAGGCCGGGCAATCTACAAATAAGGTCTTGCAATCCGGTAGTGTGTCCAAGAAAAGGGATGTAGGGGCCGTAATGGTTGCACAAAGAACCAAATCTCCCATCAAATACCAAAAATACCCGACACCTCCACTCACATATCATCCAGCTCTAAACTACCAAGCACCCTTACCCTCATACCAAGCTCCACCACTAACTTATCAATGACCTCTACCTCCCACATATCAGCCTACTTTGCCTATATATTACCAACCTGTACATGTCAACCAAACCAATAATGCTCAACCATCCCATTACCAATCACCTCCTACATGCCAAAACTTCCCTAGACCCCGACCTAATTTTGATCGAAGACCTCTAAAAAAGTATACAGATATTGCTGAACCCATTGACCAGTTGTATGAGCGACTCAAAGCCGCTGGTTATGTCACCCCCATCCCAACTTCAACCCCTAAGAACCCTTCCTAGTGGGCTAACCCAAACAAATCATGTGCGTACCACTCCGACATGTAAGGGCACACCATTGATGAATGTCGTTCTTTGAAAGACAAGATCCAGTCTTTGATCGATAATAAGTCTATTGTGGCAAAAGAACCCGCTCTAAAGGTCCGCGACAACCCTCTGCCAGACCATAAGGATGGAGGCATTAACATGATTGAAATAGCGGATGATTGGGATCCCAAGGGATCAATCGGGTTGATCACAGAAGGTGATGACCCAAAAAAGTCAATAGTTACTCTTAATCCGATCATAGTCCAGATTCAGCCAACTGGGATGTTGAGGTAAATATGTCTGTGCAAATTAAGTTTGACGCAATGCTGTCTTCCAAGACACCAGCACTAATTGAGCTCGAATCCGTGTCTCCGGCAAATGTTCCCACGCCATTTGAAGTTGCAGTTCTACCACCTAAGGCACATGTTTCGTTCGGAGTAAAGATAGCCACACCAATCCCAGTGACGATGTCGACCATGAAACCATTCCATACAAAGGCTATACCATGGGACTATACATCCGAGGAAAGGAGGAAAGGAGGAAAGTCAAGGTTAGGTTCGAAGAAACTATTGCAGCACAGGGTATGACAAGAACTGGTAGAGTCTATACCCCTGAACATCTAGCTGAGTCAAGCAAGCAGCCCCCCAATTGGTCACCTATCATTGAGATAGGTCCAGACGATCTTTGGAGAAAGATACAGGCTAAGGAATACTCGGTCATCTACTAGTTGAACAAAACACCGGCGCAAATCTCCATTCTTGCTTTGTTACAAAATTCCGAGGCACACAAGAATGCTCTGCTAAGGGTGATGAGTGAAGCATACGTGCCAAGCAACATCATTGGAAGGGAAATGGCTAATATGGTAGGTCAGGTATTGGAAAGCCATAAGATCACTTTTCATGAGGATGAGCTGCCACCCGAGGGGCTGGGGCATAACAACGCACTGCACATCACCGTGTAGGACTATTTTATCACCAGAATCCTGATCGACAGGGTTCTAGTCTCAACATTTTCCCGTTGGTAACACTCAAGAAGTTGGGTAATGAACAGCACGAGATAAAGGATGGGGAAATTAATGTGAAAGATTTCGACGGATCTCAAAGGTCCACCATTGGTGAGATTAGTCTATCTTTGCAAATGGGGCAAACCTAGTTCGATGTTGATTTCCAGGTAATAGATGTGCCAACATCTTACAATCTGTTGTTGGGGCGGCCATGGATTCATGCTGCTGGGGCTATAGCATCATCACTGCATCAGGTAGTAAAATTCAAATGGAATCATCAAGAGGTAATCATTCACGGCGATAGGAGCAACCCAATATACAATCGCCAGACCGTTCCGGCAATCGAAGGGAGAAAGAAGCTAGGCGAAGAGACTTACCATCACATTGAACGGGTAAATGTTGTTGACAAAGACAAATAATGGGATAACAAAATTGAGAGTATACTGAATTGGAGTGGGTACGAACCTTGCAAGGGGCTCGACAAGAACCTCCAAGGAATCTCTAAGCCCATAAAGCTCAAGAAACATGTGACTACTTTTGGTCTGGGATATGAGTACACCTGGGAAGAATTCAACAACGGGTCACCACCATGGCGTGGTCCTTACTATCCACTAGAGCAGCCAATACCACATCTGAAGCAGACCTTCCAATCAGCCGATATTATATATGGGTTAGACAAAGAGGAAGCACTGGCATCAATCAAGAATTTGTTCCTAGAAGATAATGATATGGACTACTGTGTTGTTCTCGAGGAGGAGGGGTTTGAAGGCCCTTCCATACAGGCTGTAAGCAGAGGGGCACGCCTCAATAACTAGACCATCAAGACAACTAGAGCCTGATGAGCCTCGGGGTAGCAACGCTAAAATAAACATCATGCACTGTGTTTAGTTACTAAATGATTTTCTTTTTGCATTTTTATTCCCCCAATAACATCTCCAATGTTCAAAACAGTTATGTAATTTATCAAAGAATTTTGACTTCTCTTGTCAATCATCACTCATTATTATTTTCCTCTCATTACTTTACTTATACAACATTGCTATTACTTATCTTGATGAACCAATGATTTTGACATGCAATGAGTAACACAACAAATAAACATTGATTCTTAGGAGGATGACATACTAGAAGATATTGTTAAAGAAGTAAAGAATTTTGAAAACAGACCTAAATCAAACTTTGACGAGACCGATATTTTTAACCTAGGAGATGCAAAAAACGTCACAGAAACACGAATCAGTGTTCACTTATCACCATCAGAAAAGAAGGAATACACAAAATTTCTAAGGGAATACGAGGATATATTCGCCTGGTCATATGATGACATGACTGGCTTGAGTACATCTATTATGGCTTATAAACTACCAACCGATCTAACATGTCCTCCAGTAAAGCAAAATCTCCGAAAGTTCAAGCCTGATATAAGTTTGAAAATCAAGGAAGAAGTCACCAAGCAAGTCAAAGCTAAGGTTCTCAGGGTGGTAGAATACCTGACATGGTTAGCCAACATCGTGCCAGTACCAAAAAAGGATGGGATGGTCAAAGTTTGTGTGACTACAGGGATCTCAACGGGGCCAGTCCAAAAGATGACTTCCCTTTGCCGAATATATACATCCTGATTGACAATTCTGCCAAGCACGAGTTGCAATTATTTGTAGATTGTTTAGCTGGTTATTATCAAATATGGATGGATGAAGAAAATACTAAGAAAACAGCTTTCATTATGCTGTGGGAAATGTACTGTTGCGAAATAATGTCGTTCGGCCTGAAGAATGCTGGAGCCACCTACATGAGGGCCATGACTACTATTTTCCATGATATAATACACAAGGAGATAGATGTGTACATAGATTATGTTATCATCAAGTCCAAGAAGGACACTGATCAAATGGAGGATTTGAGGAAGTTCTTCAATAAACTACGAAGGTACAACCTAAAACTGAATCTCGCAAAGTGCGCATTTGGGGTTCCTGCTGGAAAATTGCTTGGGTTTATTGTGATTCATCGAGGAATAGAACTAGATCCATCAAAAGTCAAAGCTATTCAAGAATTGACATCGCTAAAGAACAAGAAGGACGTGATGAGTTTCTTGGGGAGACTTAACTACATTAGCCGGATCATAGCACAGTCTACAGTTATCTGTGAGCCAATCTTTACGATGTTGAAGAAGGACTCCGCTACCAAATGGACTGATGACTGCCAAAAGGCCTTTGACAGAATCAAGGAATACCTGTAAACACCACAGTCTTAGTACCGCCTGAGCTAGGTAGACCTTTATTACTCTACCTTGCAGTATTGGATGGAGCTTTCGCTTGCGTTCTGGGGAAGCATGTTGAAATGGGGAGGAAGGAGCAGACTATTTATTACCTTAGTAAGAAGTTCACCCTGTACGAGGCTCGTTATTCTCTATTAAAGTGCACTTGTTGTGCTTTGCCTTGGGTGGCCCAGAAGCGAAGACATTACTTCTGTGACCATACTACATATCTCATATCAAGGATAGATCCTTTGAAGTACATCTTCCAGAAGCCTATTACCACTGGCAAGCTAGCCAAGTGGCAAATCCTGTTGAGTGAATTTGACATTATCTACGTGACTCAGAAGTCAATCAAGGGGAAAGCACTAGCAGATCACCTTGCTGAAAATCCCGTAGATGGAGAATACGAACCCCAGAAAATATATTTTCCTAAGGAGAAGTTATCATTCATAGGAGAAGACATTGCAGAATCCTATGATGGTTGGAGAATATTTCTCGATGGAGTAGCAAATTTCAAAGAAGTTGGCATAGGAGCAGTCCTAGTATCAGAAACCAGTCAGCATTATCGGTGTTTGCCAAGCTTAGGTTCTCGTGCACCAACAATATGGCCAAGTATGAAGCCTGCATCCTAAGACTCAAAATGGCCATTGACATGAACATTCAAGAATTTCTAGTGATTGGAGATTCGGACCTACTCATACATCAGGTGCGCGAAGAATGGGCAACCAAGAAATCCAAGAGACTCTTGTATCTACATCATGTACAGGAATTGAGGAAAAGGTTCACGAAGACGGAGTTCCAACATTTTCCTAGAGTCCATAATGAGTTCGCAGATGCATTGGCTACCCTATCATCTATGATACAACATCTAGACAAAAACTTCATTGATACTATTCGAGTAAAGTTCCATGATCAGCCAGCTTATTGTGCCCACGTTGAAGAAGATGCAGATGGAAAGCCTTGGTTTCATGATATCAAGGAATATTTGGCAAAAGGCGAGTACCCAAAACTTGCAAATCCTACTTAGAAACGCGCACTTTGGAGGTTGTCTAATAATTTCTTTTACAGCGGAGGAATCCTATATAGGAGGACTCCTGATTTGGGATTATTAAGGTGTGTCGACGCAAAGGAAGCATCCAGGCTGCTAGAGGAAATTCATGTTGGGACCTACGATCCACATATGAACGATTTTGTCTTAGCAAAGAAGATACTCCGAGCTGGTTACTTTTGGATGACTATGGAAACGGACTGCATCCAGTATGTCCAAAAATGCCACTACTCTCAGATACATATAGATGTGATAAAGGTATATCCAAATAATCTTAATGCAACAAGCTCACCATGACTGTTCGCCGCTTGGGGGATGGATTTTATTGGACCAATCGAGCCTACCGCTTCCAACGAACACAGATTTATCCTAGTAACAATCGACTATTTCACCAAATGGTTAGAAGAAGCATCTTATAGAGCAGTGACTAAGAAAGTTTTGGCAGACTTTGTCCACAACCGCATTGTTTGTGGATTCGGGATTCCAGAGTTGATCATTAATGATAACGGCTCCAACCTCAACAGTGACTTGATGAAAGCTAAGTGTGAAACCTTCAAGACCAAACCAAAGAATTCCACAGCCTATAGGCCGCAAATGAATGGAGCTGTAGATGTTATACCCAATTTTCCCTAGGTAATTTTATACCCAAAATATTTACAAAATAGCATATACGTGCATATATAATCACACCCAAGAGTTTTGGCATTTCTTAACGATTTTTAAACCTACCTACTGCCTATTTTTACACCACAAAATGCAATAATTATTCCCAAAAATTATCATTTTTGGTGAATAACTCATTTCGTTCTCACATTTAAACCAAAATATAATTAGGTTAATTTTTGCATATTTTTACAAATTTATTTGGCATTTTTAAAGTCAAATTGTGTGTAATTGCAATTATAGCCTATTTTATGATTTACAACATTTTATAATTATAAAATTACTTCCATCATTTTTAATTTAATATTTGTATATTATTTATTAATTTAGTACATTCAATTGGTTTCAGAAAACCTTTTACATTTTTTTATAAAATAAAATTGGAAAAATGGCTATTTAAATTTAGCCCAAATTACATTTCAATTACAGCCCAATTTGCACCGCAATTCAACCCAATCCCAACCCCCAAATCAATTTGAACCCAATTACCTGATCCAATTGCTCAAACCCGCCCGTTTCTTTTTTAACATCTGAGTCGTTGATCATATTTGATCAACAGCAAAGATTTCTTCTTTCCTTTTAAATTCCAAATGACCCCTAAACCCTACCCCATTCTTTTAGAAGCGTCGCCTCCAACTCCTCTCTCCTCTCAAATGCTCTCGATCTCTCTCGAAACCCTAATCGCTCTCTGCCACCTCCAACCCCAACACTACTAAAAAGACCAGGGTTTATCGACGAACAAAATTTGTAGCTAAATAGAAAAATTCGTCGCTAAATGAGATTAGCGACGGATTATCAAAAGATTCTGCTAGCAACGAGCATTTTAGAGACAGATCAGCGACGACGTTCATAGCTAATTCTAGTTTTTTTTTGTAGTGCAAATCCACCAGAATCTATGGCCGTTCAAACCATGGACGACCTATTCTCACCCCTAGTAGTATCACATGCTTGATACCAGAAGGTTTAAGGCTAGACTTCAAGGGTCTTCGCTCAGACCTTCGTCGATTCGAGGTTTTCAGCCATCTCCGGCCTTGCTCCGGCGTGTCTTAGCCTCTTGAGCCTGATTCTGACCTTATCGACTCCAGATCTGATCTTGTTTCTTCCAAGCCTTTCTCGTTTCTAGGGTTCTCAGAAACCCTAATCTATTCGAGGTTCTTTTTCATTTATTTGTTTGGATCTGTGCTTGATTTGTGCTATATGTGATGTTTTAAGCGTTTTCCCGAAATTTTCTTTTCAAAAATCTTTTGATTTCAAACTAGGGTTTCTGAATCTGTTTGTTAACATTTTTCTCGATTCATCTGCTTATCATCTCTAAGTTCGACTGGTGTTGAAAACCTAATTTTTGGAGATTTGTTTGAGTTTCTGAGTCTATCTGTTTGATTTACTTTGTTTACCCCTGTTTAGTGTTGAAAACCCTAATTTTAGTGGTTTATTTGAGACTCTGAGACTGTTAATTTGTTTCACTTGTTTATCGCCTCCAAACTCTATAGATTTCAAAAACCCTAGTTCTTTGGGGTATATTCGAGTTCCCCAACTGGTATGTCTCTCTTTATTTAATTTCTGCCTCTCGACTACATGTTTATTCTTCAGCCCTTCCTCTGTTTGTCTTACTGTTTCGATGTTGTAATTTCTGCAAGTTTACTTACCTTTTTTCTCTGTGCTTACATGAATTCCCACCCCCAATTCCCTTTGTATGTTGAGTTATGGTCCAGAAATCATGACAACACTTGTATGGACTGGACTCCCTGAGTCCTAA
The DNA here is from genome assembly GCA_026770625.1 of Nicotiana glauca. Classification (NCBI taxonomy): domain Eukaryota; kingdom Viridiplantae; phylum Streptophyta; class Magnoliopsida; order Solanales; family Solanaceae; genus Nicotiana; species Nicotiana glauca. The sequence goes on from MU709933.1 coordinate 122,096, forward strand.
ACTCTTCCTAATTCCCATTCTCCTTCCCCTTTACATGTATTCTGAGTTGAAGGATATGGTCTAACAATGTCCTAATCATTGTCTGGACAATAGCCTGACCTTCAACAGGCCTGTGATCATATTTGATGGCTGAATAGGCTTGTTCAAGGGTGTGCCAGCCTACCTTATGGCTAGGCATGACCACCAGCCTGCCCTGGCACTCCCTAACCCCCTCTCTATTGCACTTGCACTTATTCTTAGAATCTAAGTTCTTACCCCCTCTTGTGAGCCTTACTTTGGGACCCATGAGCTCCCTCTGAACTTGGACACCTGAGGGTTGCCTCTTCCATACTGCACTATAACTATTTCTAATTAACATCTTGGGTGTAAGCGCTGCCTGGAGTTCCTGAAACCCCTTGGATCTCTGAAACACCCTAGATAAGTGAAGGCTTTGGAAATTTTGATCTCAAAAGTGGTTCAATCTCATATTGTTACACACTAACTCTGAATTAGGCTGCTCTGATGTAGCTGTGATTTCTGATGTACTTTTTATTTTTGTCTTATTTTTACTGGTCTGTAATAATTTGTACATACTCATGGGGATTTAATGAAAAAGGGAAGGGGGTTACTTTTATGCACAAAGGGTGGTAACCATGCCTATAGGATTTAATTTCTGGTCTGTGCAACTTTACACGTAGAAAGCATGTCTATAGGGATTAACTTCTAAACTTTCTGCAACTACGCATATAGATACCATGCTCATAGGGTTTTATAATTTCTGCACATAATCATACCATTAGGCAAACTATAGGCTTAACAACAAAGTTTAATATAGATACCATGTTTGTAAGTCTCATGTTAAAAGTGTTAAAATTAGTTAACGTATAGAAAGCATGCCTATAGGAATTTTGAATCTGAACTGTCTCAATTGCGAAAAATAGCACCAACCATTTAAATTAATATATATACTTTGGTTAAACTGGCAGTCTTCTACGATTTTCTGATCCTCGTAAGTTAACAAACATTTACTAAACAGACTAGCATTTTTTGAAACTCTCTTTTTTCTTATAAGGTTCGTGAAACATTTTTTCTCAACTAGTCTGCATGTCTTCTGAAGTTCCTTTCATTTATTTTAGACCTTTTCAAAACAGAACACTCTTTTCTGAAACTCGTTTCACTCTGGAAAAAAAACTGGTAACTCTTTATAATCAGTTTGCTTTTCGAAATTGTTAGTTCTATCCAACACATAGCTAAAAGTGGACTAGTTTTTAACAACTGCATTCGAGCGAGCCTAATGTGGACTTTTTGTCTAAAAGTATGAGTTGAACGAGTCCGCTTATTGCTTTAATTTTAAAGACCAAACTAGTACATGCAAGACATGCAAACTCCATGGCTTATCTGATTTAAGGAGGTTTACCTGAGCCTTACCTGCTTATTTGCTTTCCCCTCTACTTGCATTATGTGTTTTTGATTGACGCCCTAGTATTTTTGTCCTTTCAAAACTCTCAAAAGGCCCTAAATCTCTTTCCTTTTAGGATTAATGGCCCTAAATGCCTTCGAGACTATTAGGATTGGGACGGGTACTAGCATGCAATAAGTAACGAAACTTTCTGCGCTTTAACACCTTAATGGGGTAGGAAGGGTAGAATATGGATATGATGACCGGTGCGCTAATATCACGTGCGACCCCTCTTCTGAGGAGTGATTGCCGGATATTGCATTGATGTGATCCATATTGTTTGTAAACCTAGGAACCCCTCTCCCATTTACTTGTTAATTCTTTTTAAGTTTCCTTTTGAACGAACATTCTAAACTCCCTCTACTTCTTTTCTTCTTCAACTCTTAAACTTGTTTGCGAAACTATGTGAAACCCTTTTCTTTTCTACCTGTCTTCTTAAACTCACAATTGTAGCATGGCCGGAAATCACACTAGTGGATCTTGAGGGGTGCCTAATACCTTCCCCTCGAGATAATTTCTAGCCCTTACCCAAACTCTGTTTCGTCATCTCAATTCTTTCTTAAAAAGTGACCTAATGCACTATAATCATTAGGTGGCGACTCTCCACACTCCAAAACTCAATTCTCGCAAGGGAATAGAGTTTCCCTCCCGAATGTCGTATACCCAACTCCGAACTCCGTGTTTTGGAAAAAAGGGGGCATCGATAGCATGGAGACTCCGCTGGAGATTCTTTAGGCTTTTACCACTGCATGCTACTTGTGACTCTGTTATCTTATTAATTGCTTTATTTACTATCTTTTATTCTATCACTGCGAAACTGACTTGGCTCTTGATGTCATTTCTTTCCTTTAACTGCTTTTCTTTACTGCTTTATTTCAATACTATTGTAATTACTAATTACGAGCAATTATTTTAATCATTTATCTTGTAAACTGCATCTTCAACATCATATTCCACTCGTGCCAAACAAATATCATAGCAACGCTTATAATGAGTGGTTGCCCTCTTCTAATATTATCACCCTTTAAATTTGGAAAAGGTGTATTTGCGGTAAAACCAATCAATCAGCGGTGCAGTCGACGGTTCCGTGCCTTTCCCTCTTGAGTTGTCCACACAAGGGTACCTATCTAATACCCCAATAGAAACCTTACTCTGTTTAATTGTACATGCATCATGCCAAACCTAGCTGAGTCAGTTATATTGTCCGCATAATGACTCATTAAGATAGCCTTGTTCGAAGTCCATCGGGTTTCCCTAGAACCCAAACAGACACCTACATGTTCTGTGCATTTATTTGGAAAACTAAATGCTTGCTATGCTAATTATTGGTTTAAATAGTCGAGTCCGGTGGGGTAAGGGCCTAACACTCTGTTTTGCAGAAAATGAGGCACGAAGAACCCAGATTTGGCATGGCAACCAACTTTCATCCAAGGCTGCTAAATTGGTGGAAAGACCTCCACTCCAGTGATCAGACGCTCGTCCACAAATACTTAGGGAATTTGCCTTCTCTTCTACAAATCCAGCCTGACAACAAAATCATAGAGGCTACGACACTGTTCTGGGATAGTGACAGGTCCGTTTTTTGTTTCAGGGACCTTGAAATGACTCCTTTGCTCGAAGAGATAGGAGGTTTAGCTGGTATTCCTTGGGAGACTCCAGGTTTGCTCATGCCAGAGAATCGCAAGGGTAGGTGTTTCCTTAAGATGATGGGACTGAAGAAGAATCCAGACTTGACCTGCTTGAAAGACTCCTACATCCCATTCGACTATATGTACGAGAGTGTTCCCTATGAAGAAGGCTAGGATCCACACCAGACTGGCCATGGTAACCAAGACTCTAATGGAAGGAATTGGCGGGCAACCTTTCAGTATAGTGCCCATGATTGTTGCTGAGATATACCGAGCCTTGGACAATTGTCAGCAAAAGGCCAATCATTTTGAAGAATGCAACTTATTACTTCAACTTTGGCTCATGGAGCACCTCCAGAAAGGAGAATACCGGCAAGAGATCCTACGCAGAGACTGGGATGATCACATCGTCTTCCACTAGCCAAGGCGTATAAATTGTATTCCTAACATGTTCACTCAGCCAGAGGACACTAGAGAATGGGTAGAGTTATTTGAGAATCTGAAAGAAGACCAGGTATAGTGGATGGTCGAGTGGTTCCCTACGGAAGAATTCATTGTTCGATCCTGAGACGCACCATTTCTCATACTCTTCGGTCTAATAGGAACTTATCCCTACGTTCCCCTCCGAGCCATGAGGCAGGCTGGAAGAAAGCAAATCATACCAAAGGTCGACAAAATGAGTCACTTCGGAGCTGACTTCTAGGACAATGATAGCCCTCACAAATGCCAAGTGCAGCACACGTGGCATTGCAAACTCATCTTGGGGAAAGAGTCTATTGAGCCAAACAGGTATCATGCCGGTTGTGTGCCACACTATTCAGGTTGGTTGGAAGATGATCATAATGGTTTGGGTCAGCCCAGGTTCATCCGAGGTCACAGGGTCATCGACAAGAAAGCTGAAGCGCGGGTTAAGTACAATCAACTACACAAGAGAATTCGAGAGTGTGAAAGCAAGCATCGGGAAATACAAGAAGCCCACCAGAAGTTTATTGAAAAGTGGAAATATATGGCTATCACCGCCAACAAGCGACTAGGGTATTTGGAGCCGGGTCTAGTGGAGCTAGAAGGAAAGTTCATCAAGAGGATTGAATACTGTCAAAATGCTGAAGGGAATGCATGCGGATATTTGGCCCGAGCTTATCTGCTGCAAGGACTGCGCGAGTTGGTGAAACTATTCGAGAGAGATAAAGATGTCGAATCTGGGGAAGGTCCTTCTGGGACCAAGTAGTTAGGAGTCTTTCATTTTGAATTAATGATGTAATAAGGACAATGGCCACTAGTGACATTTTACTTTACATTATTTAGTGTCGTTTTGGATTCGTCTTATTTTTATCAATAAAATGAGGCATTTAGCAATATAAGCTCTCCAAATTAATTTGTCGCTAGGACTACCTCGGGCACAACGAGGCACCCAAATTAGGACGCAATTTATATTCTTGCATAATGTGTTTAAATACTGCAGCATTTTTCTTCATAATACGCACTAACGTGTTACCTTTTTGTTTTCCATTATTTTTATTCCCCTCCCCAAAGGTTAGTTCGTGCACCATCATCATACAGTATGAGATCCAAGGGCCCTCCTCCTCCTCCGAGTCCTATCCGGAACAAGAACAAAGGTAGAATGGAAGATTCAAGTGCCAGAAAGGAAAAACTGAGATTCTTCGGGGTACCCTGATTGCTAAGGAAACTACTGGCCAACTTGAGCAGAAATTATTGAAGTTCCGAGAAGAACTGGATCAAGTTCGGAACTTGGAAAATTTATCATTCTCTCTCACCGCACATGATGTCAACTTTCCAAATGCTCAAAATCCCGCACCTCCATAGAACACCCCACAACCACAGAGGCAACCCACTCATGCTCAACACTGCAACACATGCCACACTCCAAACAACACTCCACTACTCATTCCCGAACCACTGAACACCACAAACGATCACCTCCACAACACCCCCATCTACGTAGATACTGTACCACAGTACACTCAACCAATCTCAAGTGCACCTGAGTTTGATGACAAGGACTCTCTTATCAGAAACTTGGCAGCAGAGCTTAAGAAGTTGACCAGCCGAGTCCAGGGCTTGGAAAGAAACAAAGGTATAGAGGGGCTGAATTATGAGGACCTCTGCATTCAGCCAGATGCTGAACTTTTGGAGGGGTACAAACCTCCCAAGTTCGAAATGTTTGATGGAACGGGATATCCCAGAGTCCATTTGAGGACATATTGTGATAAGCTGGTCGGAGTCGGAAGGGATTAGAAAATCCGTATGAAATACTTCATGAGAAGTCTGAAGGGGGATGCTTTATCCTGGTACATCAGCCAGGACCCCAAGAAATGGACAAGCTGGGTAGGTATGGCAACGGATTTCATGGATAGGTTCCGATTCAATACAAAGAATGCACCAGATGTATTGTGCATCTACAATTTGAAGAAGAAGCCTACCGAGACATCCCGCGAGTATGCTACTTGTTGGAGATCAGAGGCTGCTAAGGTCAGGACAACCTTAGAAGAGGAACAAATGAATAGATTCTTCATTCGGGTTCTGGATCCACAATATTACGAGAGGTTGATACTGATCGAGGGCCAGAAATTCTTCGATATCATCAAGCTGGGGGAAAGAATTGAGGAAGGCATTAAGAATGGTATGGTTACTAATCTTGAAGCATTGCAGGCCACCAACAAGGCTTTATAGTCTGGTGGCACGTCCAAGAAGAAGGATGTCAGTGCTGTAATGGTCGCACAAGGAGCCAAATCACCACTAAAATACCACACTTACCCGTCACCTTCACTTACATATCAGCCTATCTCGAATTACCAAGCACCCGCACCCTCTTACCAAAATCCATCGCCCATTTACCAATCATCTCCACCTCCCACATATCAACCCACTTCACCCAGATACTCTCAACCTGCACCTGTTTACCAAGCTTATAATGCCCAACCCTCTCACTACCAATCACCTCCCACTCACCAAAATTTCCCTAGACCTAGACCAACTTTTGACCAAAGACCTCCTAGACAATATACAGCCATCGCCGAACCAATTGACCAGCTGTACGAGAGACTTAAAGCTGCTGGTTATGTCTCCCATATCCCTGCCATATCTCCAAATATCCTTCCCACTGGGTCAACCCTCATAAGACCTGTGCGTACCACTCCGGCATGAAAGGTCACACCATTGATGAATGGTGCTCATTGAAGGACAAGATTCAAATCCTGATCAACAATAAGGTCATCATAGCAAAGGAGCCTGCTCCCAATGTTCGCAACAACCCTCTGCCTGACCACAAGGGTGGAGACATTCACATGATCGAGATCGAGGATGACTGGGACCCCAAGGGGTCGATAGGATTGATTACTGAGGGTGATGAGCCAAAGAAATTGGTAGTCACCCTTAACCCAATTATTGTACAGAATCAGCCCTCCAAGGGCAATGAAGTAAACGTGTCTATACCTCTCAAATTTGAAGCACCTTCTTCTGCAAAGGCGCCCGGACCAATTGAGGTTGAGTTTGGAGCACCATCACCCTTTGAAGTTGTTGTGTTGCCACCGAGGGTACCTATTCCTATAACAATGTCAGACATAACTCCGTTCCACTCAAATTCCATACCCTGAGATTACACAGCTAAAGCTAGGAGGAAATGGAAGACCAATACGGGAGAAGCAATTGTTGCACAGGGTATGACTAGAACAGCCAGAGTATACACTCTAGAACACTCAGCTGAGTCAAGTAAGCAAGCCTCTAGACGGCCTATTGAAACTGGGCCTGATGATCTTTGGAGGAAAATACAAGCTAAGGAGTAATCGGTCATTGAGCAGTTGAACAAAACACCAGCGTAGATCTCCATCCTAGCTCTTCTGTAGAGCTCCGACACGCACAAAAATGCCTTGATGAAGAAGCTTATGTGCCCAGCAACATAACTGGAAGCAAAATGGAAAATATGGTAGGGCAAGTACTGGAAAGCCTCAAAATCACCTTCCACAAAGATGAGCTACCACCGGAAGAACTGAGTCACAACAAGGCCCTGTATATCACCGTGCAATACGAGGATTAATTCATCACTAGAGTCTTGATCGATGGAGGCTCCATCCTCAACATATGTCCGCTGATAACTCTCAGAACATTGGGAAAGAGCCTTCACGAGATAAAGATGGGGCTATCAATGTCAAAGCCTTCGATGGGTTCCAAAGGTCATCTATTGGAAAAATCAGCCTATGCTTGCAAATGGGACCAACCTGGTTTGACGTTGACTTTCAATTGATAGAAGTCCCAGCATCCTAAAACTTGTTGTTGGGACGACCATAGATCCACGCCGCTGGAGCTGTAGCATCAACTCTGCACCAGGCAGTGAAGTTCGAGTGGAATCACCAAGAGGTGATTATTCATGGCGATGGTAGCAACCCCATATATAGTCTCCATAACATCCCGATGATTGGAGGTAGAAGGAGAACAGGCGGATAAACACACCACCACATTGAGAGGGTCAACGCTGTAGACATGGATGAATAGTAGGATAACAAGATCGAAAGTATCCTGAATTGGTATGGGTACGAACCTGGAAAGGGACTTGGCAAAAACCTCCAGGGAATCACCAAACCCATCAAGCTGAAGAAACATGGTACCACATTTGGTTTGGGGTATGAATACACTTGGAAGGAGTTTGATGACTGGTCGCCACCATGGTGTGGCCCCTACTATCCACTGGAGCATCCGATACCTCGCCTGGAGCAGACTTTCCAACCAGCAGATATTATATATGGGTCAGAGGAAGAGGAGGCATTAGCAGCCATGAAGAATCTGTTTCTGGAAGACGATGATATGGACTGCTGTGTTATTTTCGAGGAAGAAGGGGATGAAGTCCCTTCTATACAAGCTGTGAACCGAGGAGAACGCCTCAGCAATTGGTCAATTAGAACCACAAAGGCCAGGAAAGCTTCGAGGTAGCAAGGCTAAACAAAAGCACCATGCATCATATTTTACTTTTTACTAGCCGATTTTCTCTTTGCATTGTCTTTAATTTTGAAAAAGTGCTCCGATGTTCCAAAATAATCATGAATTCAATCAAAGCATTTCAGTTTATTATATATCTCGCTCTTATTATTTTCTCTATCATTCACTTTATTTTACACATAATTACTATTACTTACCTTGACGATGAACCAACGATTGTGACTTGCAACGAGACAATGCAACAAACAGATATAGATTCAGAAGAGGATGATATACCAGAAGAGGTCATAAGAGAGGTTTAGAATTTTGCGAATAGGCCTAAGTCTAACTTGGACGAAACTGAGGTCGTTAATCTAAGAGATACAAAGAATGTCAAAGAAACACGCATCAATGTTCACCTGTCACCATCAGAAAAGAAAGAGTACACGAAGTTCCTAAAGGAATATGAAGACATATTCGCCTGGTCATATGATGAGATGACTGGTCTCGGTACATCCATTGTAGCTCACAAACTACCAATAGATCCAACATGTCCGCCATTAAAGTAGAAGCTCAAAAAATTCAAACCCGACATGAGTTTGAAAATCAAAGAAGAGGTTACCAAGCAAGTCAAAGCCAAGGTTCTCAGGGTAGTGGAGTATCCGACATTGTTAGACAACATCGTGCCAGTACCGAAGAAGGATGGAAAAGTTAGAGTTTGTGTCGACTACCGGGATCTTAACCGAGCCAGTCCCAAAGATGACTTCCCCTTACCTAATATACATATTTTTATCGAGAACTGCGCCAAGCATGAGTTGCAATATTTCGTTGATTGTTTCGCTGGATATTATCAGATATGCATGGATGAGGAAAACGTAGAGAAAATGACTTTTATCATGCCGTGGGGAATGTACTGTTACAAAATGATGCCATTTGATTTGAAGAATGCTGGTGGCACCTACATGAGAGCCATGACTACCATCGTTCATGACATGATACATATGGAAATCGAGGTGTATGTGGATAACATCATTATCAAATCCAAGAGAGCCACAGATCATATGGAAGACCTGAGAAAGTTCTTCAATAGACTAAGGAGGTACAATCTAAAACTAAATCCTGCCAAGTGTGAATTCGGGGTTACTTCTTGAAAGTTATTGGGTTTCATCGTGAGTCGTCGAAGAATAGAATTGGATCCATCAAAGGTCAAAGCTATCCAAGAATTGCCGCCGCCAAGGAACAAGAAGGGTGTGATGAGTTTTCTGGGAAGACTCAACTATATCGGCCGGTTCATAGCTCAGTCCACGGTTATTTGTGAACCTATCTTTAAAATGTTGAAAAAGGATGCTGCTACTAAGTTGACAGAGGATTGTCAGAAAGCTTTTGACAGAATTAAGGAATACTTGTCAACGCCGCTAGTCTTGGTTCCGCTCGAACCGGGAAGACCTCTGTTGCTCTACCTTGCAGTATTTGATGGAGCATTCGGTTGCGTTCTAAGACAACATGATGAAACAGGTAGAAAGGAGCAAGCCATCTACTATCTCATTAAGAAGTTCATACTGTACGAGGCCCGATATTCTCTTTTAGAACGCACTTGTTGTGCTCTGACTTGGGTAGCACAGAACTTGAGACATTATTTCTGTGCCTACACTACTTATCTCATATCTAGAATAGACCCGCAGAAGTATATCTACCATAAACCCATGCCTATTGGCAAGCTCGCCAAGTGGAAAATCCTGCTAAGTGAATTCAACATTGTTTACCTGACCCAGAAAGCAATCAAAGGGCAAGCCTTAGCTGATCATCTCACCGAGAATTCCGTGGACGGAGAATGCGATCCCCTATAGACATATTTTTCCAATGAAGAGGTATCTTTCATAGGAGAAGATATTGCAGAATCCTATGACAGTTGGAGGTTGTTTTTCAATGGGGCCACAAATTTCAAAGGAGTTCTCATAGGAGCAGTCCTAGTATCAGAAACCGGGTAGCACTACCCGGTATCTGCCAAGCTCAGGTTTTCTTGAACCAATACTATGGCCGAATATGAAGCCTGCATTTTGGGGCTCAAAATGGCCATTGACATGAACATTCATGAGTTGCTAGTGATCGGGGATTAAGACTTGCTCATACATCATGTTCGAGAATAGTGGGCAATCAAGAACTCTAAGATACTTCCCTACTTGCATCACATACATGAGTTGAGGAAAAGGTTCACAAAGACAGAATTTCAGCACGTCCCCAAGGTCCAGAACGAGTTTGCTGATGCATTAGCTACTTTATCATCCATGATCCAGCATCTAGATACGAACTTCATTGATCCCATCCTAGTAAATATTTATGATCAGCCAGCGTATTATTCCCACGTTGAGGAAGAAGCAGATGGAAAACCATGGTTCCATGACATCAAGGAGTATTTGACAATAGGGGAATATCTAGAACTTGCCAGCGCTACTCAGAAATGCATGCTTCGGAGGTTATCTAACAACTTCTTTCACATTAGAGGAATAATGTAAAGGAGGATTCCCGATTTGGGTTTACTAAGGTGTGTCGAAGCAAAAGAAGCATCCAGGCTATTTGTCGAAGTACATGCAGGGACCTGCGGGCCATACATGAATGGTTTTATCTTAGCAAAGAAGATACTTCGAGCAGGGTACTTTTGGATGACTGTGGAAACTGACTGTATCCTGTATGTTCACAAATGCCATCGTTGTTGGATACATGCAGATATTAATAAAGTGCCTCCAAACAAGCTTACTGCAACAAGCTCACCATGGCCATTCGCGGCTTGGGGAATGGATGTTATTGGACCACTCGAGCCTGCCGCATGAAATTGGAATATGTTCATTCTAGTGGCAATTGATTATTTCACCAAATGGGTCGAAGCAACATCATATAAAGTAGTAACCAAGAAAGTTATGGCAGATTTTGTCCGCGGCCGTATTGTTTGTCGGTTCGGAATTCCGGAATCAATCATCACTGATAATGGTTCCAATCTCAACATTGACTTGATGAAATCAATGTGTGAAACATTCAAGATCAAACATAAGAACTCTACAGCCTACATGCCTCAGATGAATAGAGATGTGGAGGCAGCGAACAAGAAGATACTAAGTAAGATGATTGAAAGGCACAAACAATGGCATGAGAAATTATCATTCGCCTTATTGGGATACCGCACCACTGTCCGTACATCAACCAGAGCAACTCCCTACATGCTGGTTTATGGTACAGAGACGGTCATCCCCGCCGAGGTAAATTCCCTCCTTAAGGATCATACGAGAAGCAGAGTTGGATGATGCAGAATGGGTAAAAGGTTACTACGAGCAGTTAGCCATTATAGATGGGAAAATGATGAATGTAGTTTGCCATAGTTAGTTGTATCAGAACAAAATATCTAAAGCCTTCAAGAAAAGAGTTAAGCCAAGAAAGTTTACACCGGGGCAGCTGGTGTTGAAGAAAATATTCCCACATCAAGATGAAGCCAAGGGGAAGTTCTCTCCCAACTGGGAAGGGTCGTACATTGTTCATCGGGTTCTAACTGGAGGAGCCCTTATACTTGTAGAGATGGACGGAGAAGTCTGGCCAAAGCTGATCAATTCTGATGCAGCAAAATGATACTATGTGTAATCACTTATGATTCCCTTTATGATGTAATTTGAACTATGCCTGACCTGATTCTTGTTTAAGAGGGGATACGTAGGCAGCCCTATAGATTCAGTCACAATTTAATAAAAAATCCATTTTCCCCTGCTATTGGAACTGGGGCAGAATTTTGAGGAGGACCCTCAAAATTCCGAAGTTGATTTTTAGTCTGTTCATCGCCAGAAGTGCCAGCCCAGTAAACTGGGTCAGAATTTTGAGGAGGACCCTCAAAATTCCAAAGATGATTTTTTCAGTCGTTCAGCGTTGCCGTCAGAAATGTCCGCCCAGTAAACTGGGGAAGAATTTTGAGGAGGACCCTCAAAATTCCGAAGCAGGAGGAGGTTGCAATGTCTTGAACCATGTCGCAGTCATTGGTTCGTCTAAAGAAAATTATTGTCTATAATATACTTACGTTATACTTACTAAATCATGCATAATATTATCTGAATTGCTGTTTGTTTAGCAATGCTACCCCTATGATACACAACGCCAGGAGCCAGGGGAAGACGAACTAACCTTTCCCCCCTAACAGAACTCACAACGTTTCTTTGGGTGCAGGCACTCAACTTGCAATATAGTCATACTTTCTCAAGAATGCAATTTCTCAGAATCATCACTTATTCGTAATTGCTATCCGTACACAACCTCCCCAACAATTACGATATCGTAATCAGCTATCAGATAAGAAATCTTACTACTATTCGCTCTTTACATTCTTGCATTACATAAGGCTACTCACTTGCCTTTCGAAACTAAGCACTGTCTCCATCTGCATAAGGCTACTCTCCTGCCTTTCGAGACTAAGCTCTGTCTCCATCTACATTTTCTGCATAAGGCTACTTCTCTGCCTTCCGAGGTTAAGATCTACCTCCACCCACATATTTGCATAAGGCTACTTTTTTGCCTTCCGAGACTAACGCATTGTTTCCATCTTCATCTTTGCATAAGGCTACTTTTCTGCTTTCCAAGGTTAAGCTCTACCTCTATCATCATCTACATAAGGCTACTTACCTACCTTTCGAGACTAAGTGTTGTCTCCATCTGCATTTCCACATAAGGCTACTTTTCTACCTTCCGAGAGTAAGCACTGTCTCCATCTGCATCATTGCATAAGACTAATTTTCTGCCTTCCGATGTTAAGCTTTACCTCCATCTGCATTTTCTGCAAAAGGCTACTTTTCTGCCTTCCGAGGTGAAACTCTACCTCCATCTGCACTTTCTGCATAAGGCTACTTTTCTGCCTTCCGAGGTTAAGCTCTACCTCCATCTGCATTTTTCTTCATAAGGCTACTTTTCTGCCTTTCGAGGTTAAGCTCTACCTCCACCTGCATTCTGCATAAGGCTACCTTTCTGCCTTCCGAGACTAAGTTCTGTCTCTATCTCGGACGGCTGCAATATCGCCACCTGCATTTAAACTTTTGCTTTGGCTGAAAGATCACCACCTTCTGCATTTCATTGGCTAAAAGATCGCCACCTTTTGCATTTCATGGGCTGAAAGATCGCCAACCTATTCAAAGGCATCATAGTTTGGAGGAACTATCTGCATAGCCTGAGAACATCATTTTATAGCCTACGAATCTTTATTTACGCTCTTCATAGCCCGGGACGTCATAGTCCAAGGATGTCATCCTAACCATCCAAAGACAGCATTCATGGTCCAATGGGAATTTGCATTACGTTTAAATTTACACACGATATGCGCTCGTATTGCTTACTTGCTGGTACACCGGCTGGCAATGGCCGTCTCAGCAGGAGTGATCCCGTTTTGGTTCCCGCAGCCTATCGATTTTCAGAAACCTCTCTCAATCTAAATATCGCGTCTGTCCGTTTCAAACCTCCATCAACATATTCCGTCAATGGTTCCTGAACTACATGTGGCCTGATTCTTGTAAGACCAGGGATACAGAAACCAGAGCTCGGTCAAAATTCCTTTCAAATCGCACTTCCGGTCAAAATTGGTCATCTTGTCTTTACCCAACAACTCTTTCAGCCTCCTCGAGTAAAGAGGGGCAGCTGTTGATACACAATTTTTTCCTAGGTAATTTTATACCCAAAATATTTCCAAAATAGCATATACGTGCATATATAACCACACCCTAGAGTTTTGGTATTTCTAATGATTTTTAAACCTACCTACTGCCTATTTTTACACCACAAAATGCAATAATTATTACCAAAAATTATTGTTTTGGTGAATAACTCATTTCGTTCTCACATTTACGCTAAAATATAATTAAGGTAATTTTTGCATATTTTGACAAATTTATTTGGCCTTTTAAAGCTAAATTGTATGAAATTGCAATTATAGCCTATTTTATGATTTACAACACTTTATAATTATAAAATTACTTCCAAAATTTTTAATTTAATATTTTTATATTATTTATTAATTTAGTACATTCAATTGGTTTCAGAAAATCTTTTACTATTTTTTATAAAATAAAATGGGAAAATGGCTATTTAAAATTTAGACCCAAATACATTTCAATTACAACCCAATTTGCACCACAATTAAAACCAATCCCAACCCCCAAGTCAATTTTAACCTAATTACCTTATCCAATTGCCTTAACCTACCTGTTTCATTTTTAAAATCTGAGTCGTTGATCATTTTTGATCAACGACCAAGATTTCTTCTTTCCTTTATAATTCCAAACGAACCCTAAATCCTACCCCATTCTTTCAGAAGCGCCACCTCCAACTCCTCTCTCCTCTCAAATGCTCTCGAGATCTCTCAAACCCTAATCGCTCTCATCCACCTCCAACCCCAAATCCACCGGAATCCATGGCCATTCAAACCTTGGATGACTTATTCGAGGCAAGACTTCAGGGGTCTTCGCTCAGACCTTCGTCGATTTGAGGTTCTCAGCCATCTCTGGCCTTGCTCCGGCGTGTCTTAGCCTCCTGAGCCTGATTCTGACCTTATCGACTCTAGATCTGATCTTGTTTCTTCCAAGCCTTTCTCGTTTCTAGGGTTCTCAGAAACCCTAGCCTGTTCGAGGTTCGTTTTCATTTATTTGTTTGGATATGTGCTTGATCTGTGCTATATGTGATGTGTTAAGCGTTTTCCCCAAATTTTCTTTTCAAAAATCTTTTGATTTCAAACTAGGGTTTCTGAGTCTGTTTGTTAATGTTTTGCTCGATTCATCTACTTATCATCTCTAAGTTCGACTGGTGTTGAAAACCTAATTTTTGGAGATTTGTTTGAGTTTCTAAGTCTATCTGTTTGATTTACTTTGTTTACACATGTTTAGTGTTGAAAACCCTAATTTTGGGGTTTATTTGAGACTATGAGACTGTTTATTTGTTTCACTTGTTTATCTCCTCTAAACTCTACTGATTTCGAAAACCGTAGTTCTTTGGGGTCTATTCGAGTTCCTGAGTTAGTTTGTGCAACTCGTCTGTTTGAAATTGCTCAATCTGCTTCCTTTAAACTTTAGCATCTCTTTTCTTTATATGATTCATCTTTGTTCTGAGTTCTTACTATCTGTCAAACTCGACCATGTTTTCAGAAAGGTTTTCACCTAACTTTTGCATGCTTCCGATCTTTTCTCTATTACTAAGCCAATTAAATTTGACCTACATGACTATCATGCTATTACTGTATGCTACCTCTTGTTGCCATAGCTTTGCCTCACATGTCTATGCCTTGTGTACTTCATTTATATACTGAGTCCCTTCTGTGATTGATTTTTCAAACTCGTGATTGATTTTCAAAACCTTTCCTTGTGAAATACTGATTTTTACTCGCCCGTTAAGGGTTAATTGATTCTCTCTCTTTGTTTGGCCTTACCAGATCCTTTCCAAAAATAAGTACACTTCGGTATTTAGACTTATTCCCTTACTATATGGTTTTACTGCTCCTTATATGGTAACAATCATTTTGATTACAAATTGATTTTCTTTCCTTATATTAATCCTGTTAGTGTCCGTTGAACAGTAATCCCTTGATTAAAGGGAAAACCCTGTGTTAATTGATTTTAACTCTGGTTATTTCCATGTTTGTGTTGAAACCTTATTTGATACCTTGTTTTCTACTCATTTTCAAAGATATAAATACCTGTACCTTTTTCACTTTCAAGAACAAGTTCTAACAGAACGAGTCACTACTTTTCTCAAATATACTTAGAATTTCTTAAACCTTCGAGTTCTCTGAACTCACAAGTTTAAAGCTTTCTTCTCATATTGTGGTTTGGCGGAAAGAAATCCTACTTTTCTATTTGCTTACGTTTTCTGCAACTAGTATGTCTCTTTTTTTAATTTCTGCCTCTCTACTACATGTTTATTCTTCAGCCTTTGCTCTTTTTGTCTAACTGTTTCGATGCTGTAATTTCTGAAAGTTTACTTACATCTTTTCTCTGTGCTTACATGAATTCCCACCCCCAATTCCCTTTGTATGTTGAGTTATGGTCCAGAAAGCATGACAACACTTGACATTGTTGCTCATGTGTATGGGCTGGACTTCCTGAATCCTAAACTCTTCCCAATTCACATTCCCCTTCCCCTTTACATGTATTCTGAGTTTAAGGCTATGGTCTAACAATGTCCTAATAATTGTCTGGACCATAGCCTGACCTTCAATAGGTCTGTGCTCATATTTGTTGGTTGAAAAGGCTTGGTCAGGGGTATGCCAGCCTACCTTATGGCTAGGCATGACCACCAGCCTGCCTTGGCACTCCCTAACACCCCCCCTATTGTATTTGCACTTATTCTTACAATATAAGTTCTTCCCCCCTCTTGTGAGCATTGATTTAGGACCCATGAGCTCCCTCTAAACTTGGACACCTGAGGGCTGGCTCTTCCACACTGCACTATAACTCTTTCTAATTAACATCTTGGGTGTAAGCAATGCCTGGAGTTCCTAAAACTCCTTGGATCTCTGAAACACCCTAGATAAGAGAAGGCTTTGGAAATCTTGATCTCGGAAGTGGTTCAATCTCATATTGTTAGACACTAAGTCTGAATTAGGCTGCTCGGATGTGGCTGTGATTTCTGATGTACTTTTAGTTTCTATCTTATTTTTACTGGTCTATAATAATTTGTACAAACTCATGGGGATTTAGTGAAAAAGGGAAGGGGGTTACTTTTATGCACAAAGGGTAGAAACCATGCATATAGGATTTAATTTGTGGTCTGTGCAACTTTACACGTAGAAAGCATGTCTATAGGGATTAGCTTCTAAACTTTATTCAACTACACATATAGATACCATGCTTATAGGGGTTTATATTTTTTGCACATAATGATACCATTAGGCAAACTGTAGGCTTAACAACAAAGTTGCATATAGATACCATGTTTGTAAGACTCATGTTAAAAGAGTTAAAATTAGTTAACATATAGAAAGCATGCCTATAGGAATTTTGAATATGAACTTTCTCATTTGTGGAAAACAACACCAACCATCTAAATTAATATATATAGTTTGGTAAAAATGGCAGTCTTCTACAATTTTCTGAACCTCAAAAGTTAACAAACATTTTCTAAACAGACTGGCATTTTCTGAAACTCTTTTTTTCTGATAAGGTTCGTGAAACTTTTTTCTCAACTAGTATGCATGTATTTTAAAGTTCCTTTCATTTCTTTTAGACCTTTTCAAAACAGAACACTCTTTTCTAAAACTCGTTTCACTCTGGCGAAAAAAAACTTTTAACTCTTTATAATCAGTTTGCTTTTCGAAATCGTTAGTTCTATCCCACACATAGCTAAAAGTGGACTAGTCTTAAACAACTGCATTCAAGCGAGCCTAATGTGGACTTCCTGTCTAAAAGTATGAGTTGAACCAGTCCACTTATTGCTTTAATTTTAATGAACAAACCAGTACATGCAAGACATGCTAAACTCCATGGCTTATCTGATTTAAGGAGGTTTACCTAAGCTTTACCTGCTTATTTGCTTTCCCTTCTACTTTCATTATGTGTTTTTGATTGACGCTCTAGTATTTTTGTCCTTTGAAAACTCTCAAAAGGCCCCAAATCTCTTTCCCTTTAGGATTAGTAGTCCTAAATGCCTCCGGGACTGATAGGATTGGGACGGTACTAGCATGCAATAAATAATGAAACTTTCCGCACTTTAACACCTTAACGGGTTGAAAAGGGTAGAATATGAATATGATGACCGGTTTGCTAATATCACGTGCTCTCTTATGAGGAGTGATTGTTGGATATTGCATTGATGTGATCCATATTGTTTGTAAACCTAGGACCCCCTCTCCCCTTTACTTGTTAATTCTTTTTAAGTTTCCTTTTAAATTAACTTTCTAAACTCCCTCTACTTCTTTTTTTCTTCAACTCTTAAACTTGTTTGCGAAACTATGTGAAACCCTTTTCCTTTCTACTTGTCTTCTTAAAGTCAAAATTGTATCATGGCCGGGAACCACACTAGTGGATCTTGAGGCGTGCCTAACACCTTCCCCTCGATATAATTTCTAGCCCTTACCCAAACTCTGGTTCTTCATCTCAATTCTTTCTTAAAAAGTGTCCTAATGCATTATAATTATTAGGTGGCGACTCTCAAACTCCAAAACCCAATTCTCACAAGGAAATAGAGTTGTCCTCCCGAATGTCATATACCCAACCCCCATCTCCGTGTTTCGAAAAAAGGGAGTGTCGACAGTAGAGCCCGCTAACAAGAATATAAAGAAGATATTGAGTAAAATGATAGAGAAGCATAAGCAGTGGCACGAGAAGCTATCATCTACTTTATTGGGATATCGCACCATAGTCCGCACATCAACCGGGGCAACCCCCTATATGCTGGTATATGGTACATAGGCAGTTATTCCCGCTGATATAGAAATTCCTTCCCTAAGGATCATACATAAAGTTGAGCTCGACCGCACAGAATTGTTGAAAAGTTGCCATGAGCAACTAGCCCTTATCGATGGAAAGAGAATGAATGCAGTCCACCATGGTTAACTCTACCAGAATAGAATGTCCATAGCCTTCAACAAAAGAGTCAAGCCGAGACAGTTCACATCGGGGCAGCTAGTTAAAGAAAATTTTCCCGCATAAAGATGAAGCCAAAGGTCAGTTCTCTCCCAACTGGCAGGGTCCATACATGGTTCACCGGGTCCTGACAGGATGAGCCCTCATACTTGCAGAAATGGACGGATAAGTTTGGCTGAAGCCGATTAATTTAGATGCACTCAAGCGTTACTATGTGTAATTTTTATGCTTTCTTTGTATGATGTAAATTGAACTACGCCTGACCTGATTCCCGTTTAAGAGGGGATACTTAGGCATCCCTATGGGTTCGGTCACAACTCAATAAAATTTTTATTTCCCCCCACAATTGGAAACTAGGGCAGAATTTGAGGAGGACCCTCAAAATTCCTAAGTAATTTTATCCGATCGTCGCAAACAACAGTCAGAAGCATCAACCCATTAAACCGGGGCAGAGTTTTGAGGAATACCCTCAAAATTCCGTAACAAGAGAGGTTTGAATGTCCTGAACCACGACGCAGTCCTCGGTTCATCTAAGAGCTATTCTTAATTATATACTTATGTCATATGTTTACTAAATCATGCATGTTTATTATTTAAATTGCTTTGCTTAGCAACGCTACCCCAATAATATGTACAGTATCACCAGACCAAAGCTGAGCAGGTCAAGCAGAGCCAGCGGGCATACGAACTAACCTCCCCCCTTTATAAAACTCACAATTTTTCTTTGGATGCAGGCACTTGGATTGAATAACCATCAAACATACCATACACTCATGAGATAAACATTGTTCAGGAATACAACTCTCAGAACCGTTGCACTTATTCACATTTTCTATCTACACACAACAGTGTCCCCAGCAGGCATAATGTCCGTAGCAGTCACAATATCGCAATCTGCTATCAACTAAGAAAGCTCTATTACCATTTTCCATTTCATTTCTTGCATAAGGCTACTATTCTGCCTTCCGAGACTAAACGTTGTCTCCATCTGCATTTTCGCATTGCATAAGGGTGCTATTCTGCCTTCCGAGATTAAACGCAATCTCCATCTATATTTTTGCATTGCATAAGGCTACTATTCTGCTTTCTGAGGCTAAACGCTATCTCCATCTGCTATCAACTCTCTGCTTCTGCACTTTTACTCTACTCTTAGACCTAGGTTCTGCCCCTCTTGTGTGAGCCTTGCCTTGGGACCCATGAGCTCCCTCTAAACTTGGACACATAAGGGTTGGACCTTCCATACTGCACTCATCTCTATCTGGTTATGCAACTTGGGTGTGAGCACTGCCCGGGGCCCTCTTGAGACCCTTAGGGAACTTTGACACACTCAAGTTAGAGAAAGAATTTGAAACAAATGGCATTTGAGGTGGTTTATTCCATAACTCAGAGAGTAAGTCAGAATCAGGCTTCCTCTGGTTGTACCTTTATCTTTTATACTTTTTCTGATGTAATTCATTACTCAGTTTGTAATAATTTGTAATAAACATTGGGGTGTGGCTACCGAAAAAGGCTGGGTAGTTATGCATGTTTAAGGGTAGAAATCATGCTTATAAGATCAGTTTTTTAAAATTATGCATGTTTAATTCTTTATTTAGATACCATGGCTATACGATCTATTTTTTAAATTATGCATGTTTAATTCTGCATTTAGACACCATGCCTATAAGATCTATTGTTTAAATTATGCATGTTTAATTCTGCATTTAGACACCATGCCTATAAGATCTGTTGTTTAAATTATGCATGTTTAATTCTGCACTTAGATACCATGTCTATAAGACCTATTTTCATTAAAATTCTGCATATTCTGTATTTAGAGAACCTGCCTATAGGACTTGCTTAAATTCTGCATGTTATTATCACACTTAGATACCATGTTCTTAGGATCTAAATGGTTAAAATCAGATATCATGTCCATAAAGTTAAGAATCAATACATTGTGTAGAAATCATGTTTATAGGAATTGCAAGTAAATTCTGGCTGTTTCATTACACGTTCAACTAGATATCATGTCTATAGGAATTAAATAATTAATAATAGATATCATGCCTACAGGATCAGAAATTAGTTTAATCCATACTATTCTTAACTAGTTTTAAACAACTCACTCTCTTCTTATTAATGCAGTTTATAAAGCCTGTCTATAGGATCTCACCGAAACACTTAGGCAAGCCTTAGGTGATAATGGCAATAAAATTGAGTATGCCTTTGTTAATTAGTAATCACTACAACCAGCAGGCAGGTCAGATTCGAATTTCTTATCTGAGTTATGTATTAAGCTGGTTTGCTTCATTAATTAAACTCCCCTCGCCTTAAGTACTTTAAATTCAGACACTAAATGTTTGCTTAAGTCATGCTATTTATGTGTTTTTTGCTTGAGGAGGCATACATGAGCCCTTTACTTGTTTACTTGCTTCCCATAATGTGCAGTATTTAGTTTGGATGTCGCCTTAGCTTTTTCACCTTTTGAAACTAGAAAGTCAGCCTAATATCCCTCCTCTTTAGGAATAGTAGTCCTAACTTCCTCCGGGACTGATAGGAATGGGACGGGTAATAGCATGCAGTAGTGATCGAGACCAACTCGCGCTTTCATAACTTAACGGAATGGGAATGGTAGATATGGATATGATGACAACTCCGCTAATACCACGTGTATCCCCTTTTCTGAGGAGTGTCATACCGGGTATCACATTGGCGTGATCCATATTATAAATAAACCCAGGACCCCCCCCTCTCCCTCCCAATTTACTCTTTTATATTTTTAAGTATTTGTAACACTGTAACTCTTTCTTTTCAAAAATTCCCCTTTTAATAATTGTTCTTTCAAACTTTTATGTTTTTAAACTTAAATCCCCTACTATTTGAGCCTTTACTTGTATATTTGTACAAATTCACAAAACCGTCTGGCCGAGAACCACACTAGTGGATCCCGAAGGTGCCTAACACCTTCCTCTTAGGATAATTTCAAGCCCTTACCCAATCTCTGGTTATCAAACAAACTTAGAAGTGAAACTTATAGGTGTCCTAATTCACCTTAAATCATTGGGTGGCGACTCTTCAAATGCAAACCCAATTCTCAAAAGAACGATTTGTACCATACCACATGTCATAAACCCAATCTCCCGATTGCACCAAGAGGGAAAAAAGGGGTGCGACAGGATGGCGACTCTGCTGGGGAATATCCAGGCTATTACCATTTCAGACTGTTATTGTGAATTTATACCTCTTTATATGAAATTACTTGTTTCATTCTTTTAAGTATTCAATTTCCTTTTCAATTGCAAAACTAACTTGTCTTCTTTGTTTCTTCCCTTTACTACTGCTTTAAATTTTGAAACGGCTATATTTACTGCTTTCTTAACGTGCAAGTATGTGCCAACATGCTTTTAATTTTTGCATAACCATGCTCAACATCATACTCCACTCGTGCCAAACAAATACCATAGGAACGCTTATAATGAGTGGCTGCGCTCTTCCTATATTATTACCCCCTAAATACGGAAAGGCATATTTGCGGTGAAATAAGTCGATCAGCAGCGCAGTCAAAAATTCTGTCCTTTCCCCCTTGAGTTGTCCACTCAAGGGTACCAATATAGAACCTCATAGAAACCTTACTCTGTTTAAATTATGCATGCATCATGGTCAAACCTAGCCGGGTCAGTTAAGTTGTCCACATAATGATACTTTAAGATAGCCTTGTCCAAAGTTCACTGGGTTTTCCTAAACCCAAACGGACATCACCACGTTCTATTCATTTATTTGTAGAACTAAATGCTTCATGCTGATTGTTGGTATTAAATAGTCGAGTCTGGTGGGGGTATGGTCTTAACCCTTTTGTTTTGCAGAAAATGGAAAACGAGGTCCCCAACTTCGGTATGGTTAGCACACCCTCACTCTTGCTATCCTGGTGGAAGAAACTGTCATCAAGTGACCAAATCAATGAATGGAAAGAGAGGGCCACCAAGGCTAGCAAAAAGCTGGAATATCTGGAAAACAGTCTGCTGGAATTGGAAGGAAAAGCGAGGAAGAGAGTCACTGACTGCCAGAACGTTGAGGGAAACGAAGGAGAACACCTAGCAAAGACATTTTTACTGGAGAATCTGCTTGAACTGGAGAATTTGATCAACGAGAATATTCAACCCGAGGAAGGCCCTTTTGGGACCTAGTAGGTAGGAATTTATCTTTTCCGCTTTATAAATTGTAATAAGGCCACTGGCCATTAGTGACTTTTATTTCGTGTTTGTTTAGTGTCGATTTGGTATTCGTCTTATTTTGTATCAATAAAATTAGGCATTTATCATTCTAAGTTCTCCAAATTAATTTGTCGCTATGCCTACCTCGGGCAGAAAGAGGTCTCCCAAATTAGGACACGATTTACATTCTCGCACTATATGTTTAAACATTTCAATGCTTTTTATAAACCTTACTAACTTGGTTACCTTTTTGTTTTATTATTGCCCTCCCCAAAGGTTAGTTCGTGCACTCTGGCAACATCATCCTATTCCACGAGATCAAGGGGTTCTCCACCCATTCATGCTCTTAGTCTTGTCAAAAACAAGAACAAAGTGAAGATGGAAGATTTGAACAACGTCAGAAAGGAGAATTCAACAGAACGGGTAGAGGTCACTCATGGTCATGGTACTTAGGTTCCTAAGGAAAATGCATCCCAACTTGAATAAAAACTGCTGAAATTCCAAGAAGAACTTGATCAGGTTCGGAATCTAGCAAATCTGTCATCTTCCCTCACCACTCCAGATATCAATTTCCCAAATGCCCAGAACCCTACATCTCCATAGAATATCCCAAAGCAATAGAACCATCCCACTCCTCACCATTGCTGCAACACCAGCCATACCTCAAACAACACCCCTTTACTCATGCCAGAACTCAAAAACTCCACAAATGACCACTTTCACACCCACCACAACACCGCTATCTATGTGGAGACCGTGCCACACTCCACCCAACCTATCTCAAGCGCACCCAAGTATGATGATAAAGACTTGCTCATCAGGAACCTGACCGAAGAACTTAAGAAATTGGCTAGTCGGATTCAAGGCATCGAAGGAAGCAAGGTAATTGAAGGGAAGAACTACGAAGATATTTGCACACAGCCCAATGTCGAACTGCCCAAGAGGTACAAACCTTCGAAGTTTGAAATGCTTGATGGTACAGGGTATCCAAGAGTTCATTTGAGAACGTACTGTGATCAGCTGGTTGGAGAATGGAAAGACGAGAGAATCCGCATGAAGTTTGTAGGGAGATGCTCTGTCTTGATACATTAGCCAAGATCCAAAGAAGTAGTAAAGCTGAGTAGGCATAGCGTCCGCCTTTATGAACAGGTTCAGGTTTAACACAGAAAATATGTCGGATGTGTTCTATATTCAGAATCTAAAGAAGCAGCCCACAGAAACATTTCGCGAGTATGCCACTCGCTGGAGGTCCGAAGCTGCTAAGGTCAGATCTACCTTAGAGAAGGAACAGATGAACAAATTCTTTGTCCAAGCTCAGGACTCGCAGTATTATGAACGAGTAATGATGATCGAGAGCCACAAATTTTTTGACATAATCAAGCTGGCTGAAAGGATTGAAGAAGGCATCAAAAGTGGTATGGTTACAAACTTCGAGGCCGGGCAAGCTACAAATAAGGTCTTGCAGTCCGGTAGTATGTCCAAGAAAAGGGATGTAGGGGCCGTAATGGTTGCACAAAGAACCAAATCTCCCATCAAATACCAAAAATACCCGACACCTCCACTCACATATCATCCAGCTCTGAACTACCAAGCACCCTTACCCTCATACGAAGCTCCACCACTAACTTATCAATGACCTCTACCTCCCACATATCAGCCTACTTTGCCTATATATTCCCAACCTGCACATGTCAACCAAACCAATAATGCTCAACCATCCCATTACCAATCACCTCCTACATGCCAAAACTTCCCTAGACCCCGACCTAATTTTGATCGAAGACCTCCAAAAAAGTATACAGATGTTGCTGAACCCATTGACCAGTTGTATGAGTGACTCAAAGCCGCTGGTTATGTCACCCCCATCCTAACTGCAACCCCTAAGAACCCTTCCTAGTGGGCTAACCCAAAGAAATCATGTGCGTACCACTCCGACATGTAAGGGCACACCATTGATGAATGTCATTCTTTGAAAGACAAGATCCAGTCTTTGATCGATAATAAGTCTATTGTGGCAAAAGAACCTGCTCTAAAGGTCCACGACAACCCTCTGCCAGACCATAAGGATGGAGGCATTAACATGATTGAAATAGAGGATGATTGGGATCCCAGGGGATCAAACGGGTTGATCGCAGAAGGTGATGACCCAAAAAAGCCAATAGTTACTCTTAATCCGATCATAGTCCGGATTCAGCCAACTGGGGATGTTGAGGTAAATATGTCTGTGCAAATTGAGTTTGACGCAATGCTGTCTTCCAAGACACCAGCACTAATTGAGCTCGAATTTGTGTCTCCGGCAAATGTGCCCACGCCATTTGAAGTTGCAGTTCTACCACCTAAGGCACATGTTTCGTTCGGAGTAAAGATAGCCACACCAATCCCAGTGACGATGTCGACCATGAAACCATTCCTTACAAATGCTATACCATGGGACTATACATCCGAGGAAAGGAGGAAAGGAGGAAAGTCAAGGTTAGGTTCGAAGAAACTATTGCAGCACAGGGTATGACAAGAACTGGTAGAGTCTATACCCCTGAACATCTAGCTGAGTCAAGCAAGCAGCCCCCCAATCGGTCACCCATCATTGAGACAGGTCCAGACGATCTTTGGAGAAAGATACAGGCTAAGGAATACTCGGTCATCTACTAGTTGAACAAAACACCGGCGCAAATCTCAATTCTTGCTTTGTTACAAAATTCCGAGGCACGCAAGAATGCTCTGCTAAGGGTGCTGAGTGAAGCATACATGCCAAGAAACATCATTGGAAGGGAAATGGCTAATATGGTAGGTCAGGTATTGGAAAGCCATAAGATCACTTTTCATGAGGATGAGCTGCCACCCGAGGGGCTGGGGCATAACAACGTACTGCACATCACCGTGTAGGACTATTTTATACCAGAATCTTGATCGACGGGGTTCTAGTCTCAACATTTGCCCGTTGGTAACACTCAAGAAGTTGGGTAATGAACTGCACGAGATAAAGGATGGGGAAATCAATGTAAAAGATTTCGACGGATCTCAAAGGTCCACCATTGGTGAGATTAGTCTATCCTTGTAAATGGGGCAAACCTGGTTCGATGTTGATTTTCGGGTAATAGATGTGCCAGCATCTTACAATCTGTTGTTGGGGCGGCCATGGATTCATGCTGCTAGGGCCGTAGCATCATCAATGCATCAGGTAGTAAAATTCAAATGGAATCATCAAGAGATGATCATTCACGGCGACAGGAGCAACCCATTATACAATCGCCAGACCGTTCCGGCAATCGAAGGGAGAAAAAAGCTAGGCGAAGAGACTTACCATCATATTGAACGGGTAAATGTTGTTGACAAAGAAAATAATGGGATAACAAAATTGAGAGTATACTGAATTGGAGTGGGTACGAACCTTGCAAGGGGCTCGAAAAAAACCTCCAAGGAATCTCTAAGGCCATAAAGCTCAAGAAACATGTGACTACTTTTGGTCTGGGATATGAGTACACCTGGGAAGAATTCAACAACTGGTCACCACCATGGCGTGGTCCTTACTATCCACTGGAGCGGCCAATACCACATCTGAAGCAGACCTTCCAACCAGCCGATATTATTTATGGGTTAGACGAAGAGGAAGCACTGGCATCAATCAAGAATTTGTTCCT
Organism: Nicotiana glauca; assembly: GCA_026770625.1. Lineage (NCBI taxonomy): Eukaryota > Viridiplantae > Streptophyta > Magnoliopsida > Solanales > Solanaceae > Nicotiana > Nicotiana glauca. The sequence continues at coordinate 148,511 of MU709933.1, forward strand.
AGAAGATAATGATATAGACTGCTGTGTTGTTCTCGAGGAGGAGGGGTTTGAAGGCCTTTACATACAGGCTGTAAGCAGAGGGGCACGCCTCAATAACTAGACCATCCAGATAACTAGAGCTTGATGAGCCTCGGGGTAGCAACGCTAAAATAAACATCATGCACTGTGTTTAGTTACTAAATGATTTTCTTTTTGCATTTTTATTCCCCCAATAACATCTCCAATGTTCAAAACAGTTATGCAATTTATCAAAGAATTTTGACTTTTCTTGTCAATCAGCACTCATTATTATTTTCCTCTCATTACTTTACTTATACAGCATTGCTATTACTTATCTTGATGAACCAATGATTGTGACATGCAATGAGACAACACAACAAATGAACATAGATTCTTAGGAGGATGACATACTAGAAGAGATTGTTAAAGAAGTAAAGAATTTTGAAAACAGACCTAAATCAAACTTTGAAGAGACCGATATTGTTAACCTATGAGATGCAGAAAACGTCACAGAAACACGAATCAGTGTTATCGCCATCAGAAAAGAAGGAATACACAAAATTTCTAAGGGAATACGAGGATATATTCGCATGGTCATATGATGACATGACTGGCTTGAGTACATCTATATGGCTTATAAACTACCAACCGATCTGACATGTCCTCCAGTAAAGCAAAATCTCAGAAAGTTCAAGCCTGATATAAGTTTGAAAATCAAGGAAGAAGTCACCAAGCAAGTCAAAGCTAAGGTTCTCAGGGTAGTAGAATACCTGACATGGTTAGCCAACATCGTGACAGTACCAAAAAAGGATGGGATGGTCAAAGTTTGTGTGACTACAGGGATCTCAACGGGGCCAGTCCAAAAGATGACTTCCCTTTGCCAAATATATACATCCTGATTGACAATTCTGCCAAGCACGAGTTGCAATTATTTATAGATTGTTTAGCTGGTTATCATCAAATCTGGATGGATGAAGAAAATACTGAGAAAAATACTTTCATTATGCTGTGGGAAATGTACTGTTGCGAAATAATGTCGTTCGGCCTGAAGAATGCTAGAGCCACCTACATGAGGGCCATGACTACTATTTTCCATGATATAATACACAAGGAGATAGATGTGTACATAGATGATGTTATCATCAAGTCCAAGAAGGACACTGATCAAATGGAAGATTTGAGGAAGTTCTTCAATAAACTACGAAGGTACAACCTAAAATAGAATCTCGCAAAGTACGCATTTGGGGTTCCTGCTGGAAAATTGCTTGGGTTTATTGTGAGTCATCGAGGAATAGAACTGGATCCATCAAAAGTCAAAGCTATTCAAGAATTGACATCGCTAAAGAAAAAGAAGGACGTGATGAGTTTCTTGGGGAGACTTAACTACATTAGCCAGTTCATAGCACAGTCTACAGTTATCTGTGAGCCAATCTTTACGATGTTGAAGAAGGACTCCGCTACCAAATGGACTGATGACTTCCAAAAGGCCTTTGACAGAATTAAGGAATACCTATAAACACCACAGTCTTAGTCCCGCTTGAGCTAGGTAGACCTTTATTACTCTACCTTGCAGTATTGGATGGAGCTTTCGCTTGCGTTCTGGGGAAGCATGTTGAAATGGGGAGGAAGGAGCAGACTATTTATTACTTTAGTAAGAAGTTCACCCCGTACGAGGCTCGGTATTCTCTATTAAAGTGCACTTGTTGTGCTTTGCCTTGGGTGGCCCAGAAGCGAAGACATTACTTCTGTGACTACACCACATATCTCATATCAAGGATAGATCCTTTGAAGTACATCTTCCAGAAGCCTATTACCATTGGCAAGCTAGCCAAGTGGCAAATCCTGTTGAGTGAATTTGACATTATCTACGTGACTTAGAAGGCAATCAAGGGGAAAGCACTAGCAGATCACCTTGCTGAAAATCCCGTAGATGGAGAATACGAACCCCTGAAAATATATTTTCCTAAGGAGGAGTTATCATTCATAGGAGAAGACATTGCAGAATCCTATGATGGTTGGAGAATATTTTTCGATGGAGTAGCATTATCGAAACCAGTCAGCATTATCGTTGTTTGCCAAGCTTAGGTTCTCGTGCACCAACAACATGGCCAAGTATGAAGCCTGCATCCTAAGGCTCAAAATGGCCATTGACATGAACATTCAAGAATTTCTAGTGATTGGAGATTTGGACCTACTCATACATCAGGTGCGCGAAGAATGAGCAACCAAGAAATCCAAGATACTCTTATATCTACATCATGTACAGGAATTGAGGAAAAGGTTCACGAAGACGGAGTTCCAACATTTTCCCAGGGTCCATAATGAGTTCGCAGATGCATTGGCTACCCTGTCATCTATGATACAACATCTAGACAAAAACTTCATTGATCATATTCGAGTAAAGTTCCATGATCAGCCAGCTTATTGTGCCCACGTTGAAGAAGACGCAGATGGAAAGCCTTGGTTTCATGATATCAAGGAATATTTGGCAAAAGGCGAGTACCCAAAACTTGCAAATCCTACTTAGAAACGCGCACTTCTGAGGTTGTCCAATAATTTCTTTTACAGCGGAGGAATCCTATATAGGAGGACTCCTGATTTGGGATTATTAAGGTGTGTCGACGCAAAGTATGCATCCAGGCTGCTAGAGGAAATTCATGTTGGGACCTACGATCCACATATAAACAGTTTTACATATCAAAGAAGATACTCCGAGCTGGTTACTTTTGGATGACTATGGAAACGGACTGCATCCAGTATGTCCAAAAATGCCACTACTCTCAGATACATGTAGATGTGATAAAGGTATATCCAAATAATCTTAATGCAACAAGCTCACCATGACCGTTCGTTGCTTGGGGGATGGATGTTATTGGACCAATCGAGCCTGCCCCTTCCAACGAACACATATTTATCCTAGTAGCAATCGACTATTTCACCAAATGGTTAGAAGAAGCATCTTATAGAGCAGTGACTAAGAAAGTTTTGGCAGACTTTGTCCACAACTGCATTGTTTGTGGATTCGGGATTCCAGAGTTGATCATTACTGATAACGGCTCCAACCTCAACAGTGACTTGATGAAAGCTAAGTGTGAAACCTTCAAGATCAAACCAAAGAATTCCACAGCCTATAGGCCGCAAATGAATGGAGCTGTAGATGTTATACCTAATTTTTCCCTAGGTAATTTTATACCCAAAATATTTACAAAATTGCATATACGTGCATATATAATCACACCCAAGAGTTTTGGCATTTCTTAACGATTTTTAAATCTACCTACTGCCTATTTTTACACCACAAAATGCAATAATTATTCCCAAAAATTATTATTTTGGTGAATAACTCATTTCATTCTCACATTTATATCTAAATATAATTAAGTTAATTTTTGCATATTTTTACAAATTTATTTGGCATTTTTAAAGTTAAATTATATGTAATTGCAATTATAGCCTATTTTATGATTTACAACATTTTATAATTATAAAATTACTTCCATTATTTTTAATTTAATATTTGTATATTATTTATTAATTTAGTACATTCAAATGGTTTGAGGAAACCTTTTACATTTTTTTATAAAATAAATTTGGAAAAATGGCTATTTAAATTTAGCCCAAATTACATTTCAATTACAGCCCAATTTGCACCGCAATTCAACCCAATCCCAACCCCAAATCAATTTAAACCCAATTACCTGATCCAATTGCTCAAATCCGCCAGTTTCTTTTTTAACATTTGAGTCGTTGATCATATTTGATCAACAACAAAGATTTCTTCTTTCCTTTTAAATTCCAAATAACCCCTAAACCCTACCCCATTCTTTTAGAAGCGTTGCCTCCAACTCCTCTTTCCTCTCAAATGCTCTCGAGCTCTCTCGAAACCCTAATCGCTCTCTGCCACCTCCAACCCTAACACTACTAAAAAGATCAGGGTTTATCGACGGACACAATTTATAGCTAAACAGAAAAATTCGTTGCTAAATGAGATTAGCGACGGATTATCAAAAGATTCTGCTAGCAACGAGCATTTTAGAGACAGATCAGCGACGACGTTCATAGCTAATTCTAGTTTTTTTTTGTAGTGCAAATCCACCAGAATCTATGGCCGTTCAAACCATGGACGACCTATTCTCACCCACTACTGCTCTCACGTGCTTGATACCAGAAGGTTTAAGGCCAGACTTCAAGGGTCTTCGCTTAGACCTTCGTCGATTCGAGGTTTTCAGCCATCTCCGGCCTTGCTCCGGCGTGTCTTAGCCTCTTGAGCCTGATTCTGACCTTATCGACTCCAGATCTGACCTTGTTTCTTCCAAGCCTTTCTCGTTTCTAGGGTTCTCAGAAACCCTAATCTATTCGAGGTTCTTTTTCGTTTATTTGTTTGGATCTGTATTTGATTTATGCTATATGTGATGTTTTAAGCGTTTTCCCGAAATTTTCTTTTCAAAAATCTTTTGATTTCAAACTAGGGTTTCTGAGTCTATTTGTTAACATTTTTCTCGATTCATCTGCTTATCATCTCTAAGTTCGACTGGTGTTGAAAACCTAATTTTTGGAGATTTGTTTGAGTTTCTGAGTCTATCTGTTTGATTTACTTTGTTTACCCCTGTTTAGTGTTGAAAACCCTAATTTTTGTGGTTTATTTGAGACTCTGAGACTGTTTATTTGTTTCACTTGTTTATCGCCTCCAAACTCTATAGATTTCAAAAACCCTAGTTCTTTGGGGTATATTCGAGTTCCTGAGTTTGTTTGGGAAACTCGTCTGTTTGAAATTGCTCAATCTGCTTCCTTTAAACTTCAACATCTCTTTTCTTTATGTAATTCATCTTTGTTCTGAGTTCTTACTATCTGTCAAACTCAACTATGTTTTCAGAAAGGTTTTCACCTAACTTTTGCATACTTCTGATCTTTTCCCTATTACTAAGCCAATGAAATTTGACCTACGTGACTATCATACTATTACTGTATGCTACCTCTTCTTGCCATAGCTTGGCCTCACATGTCTATTACTTGTGTACTTCATTTATATACTGAGTCCCTTCTGTGATTGATTTTTCAAACTCATGATTGATTTTCAAAACCTTTCCTTGTGAATTTTTGATTTTTACTCATCCGTTAAGGGTTAATTGATTCTCTCTCTTTGTTTTGCCTTACCTGATCCTTTCCAAAAATAAGTACACTCCTGTATTTAGACTTAATCCCTTACTATATGGTTTTACTGCTCCTTTTATAGTAACAATCATTCTGATTACAAATTGATTTTCTTTCCTTATATTAATTCTGTTAGTGTCCATTGAGCAATAATCCCTTGATTAAAGGGAAAAACCTATGTTTAATGATTTTTACTGTGATTATTTCCATGTTTGTCTTGAAACCTTATTTGTTACCTTGTTTTCAACTCGTTTTCAAAGATAAAATACCTGTACCTTTTTATCTTTCAAGAACAAGTTCTAACAGAACAAGTCACTACTTCTCTCAAATATACTTAGAATTTCTTAAACATTCAAGTTCTCTGAACTCACAATCTTAAAGCTTTCTTCTCTGATTGTGGTTTGGTTGAAAGAAATCCTGCTTTTCTCTTTGCTTACTTTTTCTGCAACTGGTATGTCTCTCTTTATTTAATTTCTGCATCTCCACTACATGTTTATTCTTCAGCCTTTCCTCTGTTTGTCTTACTGTTTCGATGTTGTGATTTCTGCAAGTTTACTTACCTCTTTTCTCTGTGCTTACATGAATTCCCACCCCCAATTCCCTTTGTATGTTGAGTTATGGTCCAGAAATCATTGTAACGCTTGTATGGACTGGACTCCCTAAGTCCTAAACTCTTCCCTATTCCCATTCCCCTTCCCCTTTACATGTATTCTGAGTTGAAGGATATGGTCTAACAATGTCCTAATCATTGTCTGGACAATAGCCTGACCTTCAACAGGCCTGTGATCATATTTGTTGGCTGAATAGGCTTGTTCAAGGGTGTGCCAGCCTACCTTATGGCTAGGCATGACCACCAGCCTGCCCTGGCACTCCCTAACCCCCTCTCTATTTCACTTGCACTTATTCTTAGAATCTAAGTTCTTACCCCCTCTTGTGAGCCTTACTTTGGGACCCATGAGCTCCCTCTGAACTTGGACACCTGAGGGCTGGCTCTTCCATACTGCACTATAACTATTTCTAATTAACATCTTGGGTGTAAGCGCTGCCTGGAGTTCCTGAAACCCCTTGGATCTCTGAAACACCCTAGATAAGTGAAGGCTTTGGAAATTTTGATCTCGGAAGTGGTTCAATCTCATATTGTTACACACTAACTCTGAATTAGGCTGCTTTGATGTAGCTGTGATTTCTGATGTACTTTTTGTTTCTGTCTTATTTTTACTGGTCTGTAATAATTTGTACATACTCATGGGGATTTAGTGAAAAAGGGAAGGGAGTTACTTTTATGCACAAAGGGTAGTAACCATGCCTATAGGATTTAATTTCTGGTCTGTGCAACTTTACACGTAGAAAGCATGTAGGGATTAACTTCTAAACTTTATGCAACTACGCATATAGATACCATGCTCATAGGGTTTTATATTTTCTGCACATAATGAAACCATTAGGCAAACTGTAGGCTTAACAACAAAGTTTAATATAGATACCATGTTTGTAAGTCTCATGTTAAAAGTGTTAAAATTAGTTAACGTATAGAAAGCATGCCTATAGGAATTTTGAATCTGAACTGTCTCAGTTGCGAAAAGTAGCACCAACCGTTTAAATTAATGTATATACTTTGGTTAAACTGTCAGTCTTCTACGATTTTCTGATCCTCGTAAGTTAACAAACATTTTCTAAACAGACTAGCATTTTTTGAAACTCTCTTTTTTTTATAAGGTTCGTGAAACATTTTTTCTCAACTAGTCTGCATGTCTTCTGAAGTTCCTTTCATTTCATTCAGACCTTTTCAAAACAGAACACTCTTTTCTGAAACTCGTTTCACTCTGGAAAAAAACTGGTAACTCTTTATAATCAGTTTGCTTTCCGAAATCGTTAGTTCTATCCAACACATAGCTAAAAGTGGACTAGTTTTTAACAACTGCATTCGAGCGAGCCTAATGCGAACTTCTTGTCTAAAAGTATGAGTTGAACGAGTCCGCTTATTGCTTTAATTTTAAAGACCAAACCAGTACATGCAAGACATGAAAAATCCATGGCTTATCTGATTTAAGGAGGTTTACCTGAGCCTTACCTGCTTATTTGCTTTCCCCTCTACTTGCATTATGTGTTTTTGATTGACGCCCTAGTATTTTTGTCCTTTGAAAACTCTCAAAAGTCCCTAAATCTCTTTCCTTTTAGGATTAATGGTCCTAAATGCCTCCGAGACTATTAGGATTGGGACGGGTACTAGCATGCAATAAGTAACGAAACTTTCAGCGCTTTAACAACTTAATGGGGTGGGAAGGGTAGAATATGGATATGATGACCGGTGCGCTAATATCACGTGCGACCCCTCTTCTGAGGGGTGATTGCTGGATATTGCATTGATGTGATCCATATTGTTTGTAAACCTAGGAACCCCTCTCCCATTTACTTGTTAATTATTTTTAAGTTTCCTTTTGAACTAACATTCTAAACTCCCTCTACTTCTTTTCTTCTTCAACTCTTAAACTTGTTTGCGAAACTATGTGAAACCCTTTTCTTTTCTACCTGTCTTCTTAAACTCACAATTGTAGCATGGCCGAAAACCACACTAGTGGATCTTGAGGGGTGCCTAATACCTTCCCCTCGAGATAATTTCTAGCCCTTACCCAAACTTTGGTTCTTCATCTCAATTCTTTCTTAAAAAGTGACCTAATGCACTATAATCATTATGTGGCGACTCTCCGAACTCCAAAACCCTATTCTCGCAAGGGAATAGAGTTGTCCTCCCGAATGTCGTATACCCAACTTCGAACTCCGTGTTTTGGAAAAAAGGGGGCATCGATAGCATGGAGACTCCGGTGGAGATTCTTTAGGCTTTTACCACTGCATGCTACTTGTGACTCTGTTATCTTATTAATTGCTTTATTTATTGTCTTTTATTCTATCACTACGAAACTGACTTGGCTCTTGATGTCATTTCTTTCCTTTAACTGCTTTTCTTTACTGCTTTATTTCAATACTATTGTAATTACTAATTACGAGCAATTATTTTAATCATTTATCTTGTAAACTGCATCTTCAACATCATATTCCACTCGTGCCAAACAAATATCATAGCAACGCTTATAATGAGTGGTTGCCCTCTTCTAATATTATCACCCTTTAATTTTGGAAAAGGCGTATTTGCGGTAAAATCAATCGATCAGTGGTGCAGTCGATGGTTCCGTGCCTTTCCCTCTTGAGTTGTCCACACAAGGGTACCTATCTTTTACCCCAATAGAAACCTTACTCTGTTTAATTGTACATGCATCATGCCAAACCTAGCCGAGTCAGTTATGTTGTCCGCATAATGACTCATTAAGATAGCCTTGTTCGAAGTCCATCGGGTTTCCCTAAAACCCAAACAGACACCTACATGTTCTGTGCATTTATTTAGAGAACTAAATGCTTGCTATGCTAATTATTGGTTTAAATAGTCGAGTCCGGTGGGGTAAGGGCCTAACACTCTGTTTTGCAGAAAATGAGGCACGAAGACCCCAGATTTGGCATGGCAACCAACTTTCATCCAAGGCTGCTAAATTGGTTGAAAGACCTCAACTCCAGTGATCAGACGCTCGTCCACTAATACTTAGGAATTTGCCTTGTCTTCTACAAATCCAGCCCGATAACAAAATCATAGAGGCTACGACATTGTTCCGGGATAGTGACAGGTCCCTTTTTTGTTTCGGGGACCTTGAAATGACTCCTTTGCTCGAAGAGATAGGAGGTTTAGCTGGTATTCCTTGGGAGACTCCAGGTTTGCTCATGCCAGAGAATCGCAAGGGTAGGTGTTTCCTTAAGATTATGGGACTGAAGAAGAATCCAGACTTGACCTGCTTGAAAGACTCCTACATCCCATTCGACTATATGTACGAGAGTGTTCCCTATGAAGAAAGCTAGGATCCACACCAGACTGGCCATGGTAACCAAGACTCTAATGGAAGGAATTGGCGGGCAACCTTTCAGTATAGTGTCCATGATCGTTGCTGAGATATACCGAGCCTTGGACAATTGTCAGCAAAAGGCCAATCATTTTGAAGAATGCAACTTATTACTTCAGCTTTGGCTCATGGATCACCTCCAGAAAGGATAATACCGGCAAGAGATCCTACGCAGAGACTGGGATGATCACATCGTCTTCCACTAGCCAAGGCGTATGAATTGTATGCCTAACATGTTCACTCAGCCAGAGGACACTGGAGAATGGGTAGAGTTATTTGAGAATCTGAAAGAAGACCAGATATAGTGGATGGTCGAGTGGTTCCCTATAGAAGAATTCATTGTTCGATCCTGAGACGCACCATTTCTCATACTCTTTGGTCTAATAGGAACTTATCCATACGTTCCCCTCCGAGCCATGAGGCAGGCTGGAAGAAAGCAAATCATACCAAAGGTTGACAAAATGAGTCACTTCAGGGCTGACTTCTAGGACAATGATAACCCTCACAAATGCCAAGTGCAGCACACGTGGCATTGCAAACTCATCTTGAGGAAAGAGTATATTGAGCAAAACAGGTATCATGCCGGTTGTGTGCCACACTATTCAGGTCGGTTGGAAGATGATCACAATGGTTTGGGTCAGCCCAGGTTCATCCGAGGTCACAGGGTCATCGATAAGAAAGCTGAAGCGCGGGTTAAGTACAATCAACTACATAAGAGAATTAGAGAGTGTGTAAGCGAGCATCAGGAAATACATGAAGCCCACCAGAAGTTTATCGAGAAGTGGAAAGATATGGCTATCACCGCCAACAAGCGACTAGGGTATTTGGAGCGGGGTCTAGTGGAGCTAGAAGGAAAGTTCATCAAGAGGGTTGAATACTGTCAAAATGTTGAAGGGAATGCAGGCAGACATTTGGCCCGAGCTTATCTGCTGTAAGGACTGCGCGAGTTGGTGAAACTATTCGAGGGAGATAAAGATGTCGAATCTGGGGAAGGTCCTTCTGGGACCAAGTAGTTAGGAGTCTTTCATTTTGAATTAATGATGTAATAAGGACAATGGCCACTAGTGACATTTTACTTTACATTATTTAGTGTCGTTTTGGATTCGTCTTATTTTTATCAATAAAATGAGGCATTTAGCAATATAAGCTCTCCAAATTAATTTTTCGCTAGGCCTACCTCGGGCACAACGAGGTACCCAAATTAGGGCACGATTTATATTCTTGCATAATGTGTTTAAATACTGCATCATTTTTCTTCATAATCCACACTAACGTGTTACCTTTTTGTTTTCCATTATTTTTATTCCCCTCCCTAAAGGTTAGTTCGTGCACCATCATCATATAGTATGAGATCCAAGGGCCCTTCTCCTCCTCCGAGTCCTATCCGGAACAAGAACAAAGGTAGAATGGAAGATTCAAGTGCCAGAAAGGAAAAGCTGAGATTCTTCAGGGTACCCCGATTGCTAAGGAAACTACTGGCCAACTTGAGCAGAAATTATCGAAGTTCCGAGAAGAACTGGATCAAGTTCGGAACTTGGAAAATTTATCATTCTCTCTCACCGCACATGATGTCAACTTTCCAAATGCTCAAAATCCCGCACCTCCATAGAACACCCCACAACCACAGATGCAACCCACTCATGCTCAACACTACAACACATGCCACACTCCAAACAACACTCCACTACTCATTCCTGAACCACTGAACACCACAAACGATCACCTCCACAACACTCCCATGTACGTAGATACTGTACCCCACTACACTCAACCAATCTCAAGTGCACCTGAGTTTGATGACAAGGACTCTCTTATTAGAAACTTGGCAGCAGAGCTCAAGAAGTTGACCAGCCGAGTCCAGGGCTTGGAAGGAAACAAATGTATAGAGGGGCTGAATTATGAGGACCTCTGCATTCAGCCAGATATTGAACTTTTGGAGGGGTACAAACCTCCCAAGTTCGAAATGTTTGATGGAACGGGATATCCCAAAGTCCATTTGAGGACATATTGTGATAAGCTGCTCGGATCGGAAGGGATTAGAAAATCCATATGAAATACTTCATGAGAAGTCTGAAGGGGGATGCTTTATCCTGGTACATCAGCCAGGACCCCAAGAAATGGACAAGCTGGGTAGGTATGGCAACAGATTTCATGGATAGGTTCCGATTCAATATAAAGAATGCACCGGATGTATTCTACATCTATAATTTGAAGAAGAAGCCTACCGAGACATCCCGCGAGTATGCTACTCGTTGGAGATCAGAGGCTGCTAAGGTCAGGACAGCCTTAGAAGAGGAACAAATGAATAGATTCTTCATTCGGGCTCAGGATCCATAATATTACGAGAGGTTGATGGTGATCGAGGGCCAAAAATTCTCCGATATCATCAAGCTGGGGGAAAGAATTGAGGAAGTCATTAAGAATGGTATGGTTACTAATCTTGAAGCATTGCAGGCCACCAACAAGGCTTTATAGTCTGGTGGCACGTCCAAGAAGAAGGATGTCAGTGCTGTAATGGTCGCACAAGGAGCCAAATCACCACTAAAATACCACACTTACCCGTCACCTTCACTTACATATCAGCCTATCCCGAATTACCAAGCACCCGCACCCTCTTACAAAAATCCATCGCCCGTTTACCAATCATCTCCACCTCCCACACATCAACCCACTTCACCCAGATACTCTCAACCTGCACCTGTTTACCAAGCTTATAATGCCCAACCCTCTCACTACCAATCACCTCCCACTCACCAAAATTTCCCTAGAACTAGACCAAATTTTGACCACAGACCTCCTAGACAATATACAGCCATCGCCGAACCAATTGACCAGCTGTACGAGAGACTTAAAGCTGCTGGTTATGTCTCCTCTATCCCTGCCATAACTCCAAAAAATCCTTCCCACTGGGTCAACCCTCAAAAGACCTGTGCGTACCACTCCGGCATGAAAGGTCACACCATTGATGAATGGCGCTCATTGAAGGACAAGATTCAAATCCTGATCGACAATAAGGTCATCACAGCAAAGGAGCATGCTCCCAATGTTCGTAACGACCCTCTGCCTGACCACAAGGGTGGAGACATTCACATGATCGAGATCGAGGATGACTGGGACCCCGAGGGGTCGATAGGATTGATTACTGAGGGTGATGAGCCAAAGAAACCGGTTGTCACCCTTAACCCAATTGTTGTACAGAATCAGCCCTCCAAGGGCGATGAAGTAAACGTGTCTATACCTCTCAAATTTGAAGCACCTTCTTCTGCAAAGGCGCCCGGACCAATTGAGGTTGAGTTTGGAGCACCATCACCCTTTGAAGTTGTTGTGTTACCACCGAGGGTACCTATTCCTATAACAATGTCAGACATAACTCCGTTCCACTCAAATTCCATACCCTGAGATTACACAGCTAAAGCTTGGAGGAAATGGAAGACCAATACGGGAGAAGCAATTGTTGCACTGGGTATGACCAGAACAGGCAGAGTATACACTCCAGAACACTTAGCTGAGTCAAGTAAGCAAGCCTCTAGACGGCCTATTGAAACTGGGCCTGATGATCTATAGAGGAAATTGCAAGCTAAGGAGTAATCGGTCATTGAGCAGTTGAACAAAACACCAGCGTAGATCTCCATCCTAGCTCTTCTGTAGAGCTCTGACATGCATAAAAATGCCTTGATGAAGATATTGAGTGAAGCTTATGCGCCCAGCAACATAACTGGAAGCGAAATGGCAAATATGGTAGGGCAAGTACTGGAAAGCCACAAAATCACCTTCCATAAAGATGAGCTACCACCGGAAGAACTGAGTCACAACAAGGCCCTGCATATCACCGTGCAATACGAGGATTACTTCATCACTAGAGTCTTGATCGATGGAGGCTCCATCCTCAACATATGTTCGCTGATAACTCTCAGAACTATGGGAAAGAGCCTGCACGAGATCAAAGATGGGGCTATCAATGTCAAAGCCTTCGATGGGTCCCAAAGGTCATCTATTGGAAAATCAGCCTATGCTTGCAAATGGGACCAACCTGGTTCGGCGTTGACTTTCAAGTGATAGAAGTCCCAGCATCTACAACTTGTTGTTGGGACGACCATGGATCCACGCCACTGGAGCTGTAGCATCGACTCTGCACCAGGCAGTGATGTTCGAGAGGAATCGCCAAGAGGTGATTATTCATGGCGATGGTAGCAACCCAATATATAGTCTCCAAAACATCCCGATGATTGGAGGTAGAAGGAGAACAAGCGGATAAACACACCACCACATTGAGAGGGTCAACGCTGTAGACATGGATGAATAGTGGGATAACAAGATCGAAAGTATCCTGAATTGGTATGGGTACGAACCTGGAAAGGGACTTGGCAAAAACCTCCAGGGAATTACCAAACCCATCAAGCTGAAGAAACATGGTACCACATTTGGTCTGGGGTATGAATACACTTGGAAGGAGTTCGATGACTGGTCGCCACCATGGTGTGGCCCCTATAATCCACTGGAGCATTCGATACCTTGCCTGGAGCATACTTTCCAACCAGCAGATACTATATATGGGTCAGAGGAAGAGGAGGCATTGGCAGCCATGAAGAATCTGTTTCTGGAAGACGATGATATGGACTGCTGTATTATTTTCGAGGAAGAAGGGGAGGAAGTTCCTTCTATACAAGCTGTGAACCGAGGAGAACGCCTCTGCAATTGGTCAATCAGAACCACAAAGGCTAAGAAAGCTTCGGGGTAGCAAGGCTAAACAAAAGCACAATGCATCATATTTTACTTTTTACTAGCCGATTTTCTCTCTGCATTGTCTTTAATTTTGAAAAAGTGCTCCGATGTTCCAAAATAATTATGAATTCAATCAAAGCATTTCAGTTTATTATATATCTCGCTCTTATTATTTTCTCTATCATTCACTTTATTTTACACATCATTACTATTACTTACCTTGACGATGAACCAACGATTGTGACTTGCAACGAGACAATGCAACAAACAGATATAGATTTAGAAGAGGATGATATACCAGAAGAGGTCATAAGAGAGGTTTAGAATTTTGAGAATAGGCCTAAGTCTAACTTGGACGAAACTGAGTTCGTTAATCTAAGAGTTACAGAGAATGTCAAAGAAACACGCATCATTGTTCACCTGTCACCATCAGAAAAGAAAGAGTACACGAAGTTCCTAAAGGAATATGAAGACATATTCGCCTGGTCATATGATGATATGACTGGTCTCAGTACATCCATTGTAGCTCACAAACTACCAACAGATCCAACATGTCCGCCATTAAAGCAGAAGCTCAAGAAATTCAAACCCGACATGAGTTTGAAAATCAAAGAAGTGGTTACCAAGCAAGTCAAAGCCAAGGTTCTAAGTGTAGTGGAGTATCCGACATTGTTAGACAACATCGTGCCAGTAGCGAAGAAGGATGGAAAAGTTAGAGTTTGTGTCGACTACCGGGATCTTAACCGAGCCAGTCCCAAAGATGACTTCCCCTTACCTAATATACACATTCTTATCGAGAACTGCGCCAAGCATGAGTTGCAATATTTCGTTGATTGTTTCGCTGGATATTATCAGATACGCATGGATGAGGAAGACGTAGAGAAAACGACTTTTATCATGCCGTGGGGAATGTACTGTTACAAAATGATGCCATTTGGTTTGAAGAATGCTGGTGGCACCTACATGAGAGACATGACTACAATCGTTCATGACATGATACATATGGAAATCGAGGTGTATGTGGATAACGTCATTATCAAAACCAAGAGTGCCACGGATCATATGGAAGACCTGAGAAAGTTCTTCAAAAGACTAAGGAGGTACAATCTGAAACTGAATCCTGCCAAGTGTGCATTCGAGGTTACTGCTTGAAAGTTATTGGGTTTCATCGTGAGTCGTCGAGGAATAGAATTGGATCCATCAAAGGTCAAAGCTATCCAAGAATTGCCGCCGCCAAGGAACAAGAAGGGTGTGATGAGTTTTCTGGGAAGACTCAACTATATCGGCCGGTTCATAGCTCAGTCCACGGTTATTTGTGAACCTATCTTTAAAATGTTGAAAAAGGATGCTGCTACTAAGTTGACAGAGGATTTTCAGAAAGCTTTTGACAGAATTAAGGAATACTTGTCAACACCGCTAGTCTTGGTTCCGCTCGAACCGGGAAGACCTCTGTTGCTCTACCTTGCAGTATTTGATGGAGCATTCGGTTGCGTTATAGGACAACATGATGAAATAGGTAGAAAGGAGCAAGCCATATACTATCTCATTAAGAAGTTCATACTGTACGAGGCCCGATATTCTCTTTTAGAACGCACTTGTTATGCTCTGACTTGGGTAGCACAGAAGTTGAGACATTATTTCTGTGCCTACACTACTTATCTCATATCTAGAATAGACCTGCAGAAGTATATCTTCCATAAACCCATGCCTATTGGCAAGCTCGCCAAGTGGCAAATCCTGCTAAGTGAATTCAACATTGTTTACGTGACCCAGAAAGCAATCAAAGGGCAACCCTTAGCTGATCATCTCACCGAGAATCCCGTGGACGGAGAATACGATCCCCTATAGACATATTTTCCCAATGAAGAGGTATCTTTCATAGGAGAAGATATTGCAGAATCCTATGATGGTTAGAGGTTGTTTTTTAATGGGGCCACAAATTTCAAAGGAGTTGGCATAGGAGCAGTCCTAGTATCAGAAACTGGCTAGCACTACCCGGTATCTGCCAAGCTCAGGTTTCCTTGAACCAATACTATGGCAGAATATGAAGCCTGCATTTTGGGGCTCAAAATGGCCATTGACATGAACATTCATGAGTTGCTAGTGATCGGGGATTCAGACTTGCTCATACACCAGGTTCGAGAAGAGTGGGCAACCAAGAACTCTAAGATACTTCCCTACTTAAATCACATACATGAGTTGAGGAAAAGGTTCACAAAGACAGAATTTCAGCACGTCCCCAAGGTCCAGAACGAGTTTGCTGATACATTAGCTACTTTATCATCCATGATCCAGCATCTAGATACGAACTTCATTGATCCCATCCTAGTAAAGATTTATGATCAGCCAGCTTATTATTCCCATGTTCAGGAAGAAGCAGATGGAAAACCATGGTTCCATGACATCAAGGAGTATTTGACAACAGGGGAATATCCAGAACTTGCCAACGCTACTCAGAAACTCATGCTTCGGAGGTTATCTAACAACTTCTTTCACATTAGAGGAATAATATAAAGGAGGATTCCCGATTTGGGTTTACTAAGGTGTGTCGAAGCAAAAGAAGCAACCAGGCTATTTGTCGAAGTACATCCAGGGACCTGCGGGCCACACATGAATGGTTTTGTCTTAGCAAAGAAGATACTTCGAGCAGGGTACTTATGGATGACTGTGGAAACTGATTGTATCCAGTATGCTCACAAATGCCATCGCTGTTAGATACATGCAGATAGGGGTGTACATGAGGCGGTTTGGTTCGGTTTTTTATTAAACCAAAATCAAACCAATTATGTCGGTTTACTAAATTCATAATCAAATCAAACCAACATAAATTCGGTTTTTTCGATTTCGGTTTTAGTCGTTTTTTCGGATTTTCGGTTTTTTCGGTTTTTTTTTTTGGTTTTCCCTTTTAATTATATTATTCTTGAAAAAGAGATCAAATAATCACCAATTATCCGCATGATTACTAATTATCTTAATAATATATGAGGAATACCAATTATTCGTATAATTCATAATTCCAAAACCTTCCATAATACAAAATGACAACAAACATGCGACAAAGCAAAGCACTGTAAACTTGATAAACCTCAACACTAAAATAATCACCAATTGTGAGAGCAAAATGACAAGCAAAAAGCTCGTGTGATGTGGGGGAATGGTTTCCTATACTTTGGGTTCTTTTATTCACTACTAAAAAAATCAGGGTTTAGCGACAGACAAAATCTGTAGCTAAATAGAAAAATCCGTCGCTAATCTCATTTAGCAACGGATTAGCGACGGATTATCAAAAGATTCTACTATCAATGAGCATTTTAGCGACAGATTAGCGACGACGTTCGTAGCTAAATCCAGTTTTCTTTGTAGTGATTTTGGAATTGGAACATAGGGAAAATATGGAATAATCTATTTTATTATTTTTTGTCTTGTTGGGTTTTAGTTTGGGCTTGATATTTAGGTTATGTAGATAGAATCTACTTAGTGGATAGTGAATTTACAAGCCCACAAATACATAATATCTCAAGACATTGAAAACTATAAAATAGTTTAGAAAATACTTAATAATTAGATTTTAATGATTATTTTTATGTATAAATTTTCTAAAATTTATTTATATATAACGTCGGTTTGGTTTAGATTCGGTTTGACTTATTTTTTGTTAAAGCCAAACCAAACCAAGAGCGATCGGTTTTTTATTTTCTAACACCAAACCAACCAAACCAAACCACAAGTCGGTTTTTTTCTTCGGTTTGACTTGGTTCGTCGGTTCGGTTTGGCTTGATGGTTTGGCTTGTACACCCCTACATGCAGATATTAATAAAGTGCCTCCAAACAAGCTTACTGCAACAAGCTCACCATGGCCATTCGCGGCTTGGGGAATGGATGTTATTGGACCACTCGATCCTGCCGCATGAAATGGGAATATGTTCATTCTAGTGGCAATTGATTATTTCACCAAATGGGTCGAAGCAACATCATATAAAGCAGTAACCAAGAAAGTTATGGCAGATTTCGTCCGCGGCCGTATTTTTTGTCGATTCAGAATTCCGGAATCAATCATCACTGATAATGGTTCCAATCTCAACATTGACTTGATGAAATCAATGTGTGAAACATTCAAGATCAAACACAAGAACTCTACAGCCTACATGCCTCAGATGAATAGAGATGTGGAGGCAGCGAACAAGAAGATACTAAGGAAGATAATTGAAAGGCACAAATAATGGCATGAGAAATTATCATTCGCCTTATTGGGATACCGCACCACAGTCCGCACATCAACCGGAGCAATTCCTTACATGCTGGTTTATGGTACAGAGACGGTCATCCCCGCCGAGGTAAATTCCCACCTTAAGGATCATACGAGAAGCAGAGTTGGATGATGCAGAATGGGTAAAAGGTCACTACGAGCAGTTAGCCATTATAGATGGGAAAATGATGAATGTAGTTTGCCATAGTCAGTTGTATCAGAACAAAATATCTAAAGCCTTCAAGAAAAGAGTTAAGCCAAGAAAGTTTACACCGGGGCAGCTGGTGTTGAAGAAAATATTCCCACATCAAGATGAAGCCAAGGGGAAGTTCTCTCCCAACTGGAAAGGGTCGTACATTGTTCATCGGGTTCTAACTAGAGGAGCCCTTATACTTGTAGAGATGGACGGAGAAGTCTGGCCAAAGCTGATCAATTCTGATGCAGCAAAATGATACTATGTGTAATCACTTATGATTCCCTTTATGATGTAATTTGAACTACGCCTGACCTGATTCTTGTTTAAGAGGGGATACGTAGGCAGCCCTATGGATTCAGTCACAATTTAATAAAAATTCCATTTTCCCCCTGCTATTGGAACTGGGGCAGAATTTTGAGGAGGACCCTTAAAATTCCGAAGTTGATTTTCAGTCTGTTCGTCGCCAGAAGTGCCAACCCAGTAAACTGGGTCAGAATTTTGAGGAGGACCCTCAAAATTCCAAAGATGATTTTTTCAGTCGTTCAGCTTTGCCGTCAGAAATGTCCGCCCATAAACTAGGGAAGAATTTTGAGGAGGACCCTCAAAATTCCGAAGCAGGAGGAGGTTGCAATGTCTTGAACCACGTCGCAGTCATTGGTTCGTCTAAAGAAAACTATTTTCTATAATATACTTACGTTATACTTACTAAATCATGCATAATATTATCTGAATTGCTGTTTGTTTAGCGATGCTACCCCAATGATACACAACGCCAGGAGCCAGGGGAAGACGAACTAACCTTTCCCCCCTAAAAGAACTCACGGCTTTTCTTTGGGTGCAGGCACTCAACTTGCAATATAGTCATACTTTCTCAAGAATGCAATTTCTCAAAATCATCACTTATTCGTAATTGCTATCCGTACACAACCTCCCCAACAATTACGATATCGTAATCAGCTATCAGATAAGAAATCTTACTAATATTCGCTGTTTACATTCTTGCATTACATAAGGCTACTCTCTTGCCTTTCGAGACTAAGCACTGTCTCCATCTGCATAAGGCTACTCTCCTGCCTTTCGAGACTAAGCTCTGTCTCCATCTACATTTTCTGCATAAGGCTACTTCTCTGCCTTCCGAGGTTAAGATCTACCTCCACCCACATATTTGCATAACGCTACTTTTCTGCCTTCCGAGACTAACGCATTGTCTCCATCTTCATCTTTGCATAAGGCTACTTTTTTGCTTTCCAAGGTTAAGATCTACCTCAATCATCATCTACATAAGGCTACTTACCTACCTTTCGAGACTAAGTGTTGTCTCCATCTGCATTTCCGCATAAGGCTACTTTTCTACCTTCCGAGAGTAAGCATTGTCTCCATCTGCATCATTGCATAAGGCTAATTTTCTGCCTTCCGATGTTAAGCTTTACCTCCATCTGCATTTTCTGCAAAAGGCTACTTTTCTGCCTTCCGAGGTGAAACTCTACCTCCATCTGCACTTTCTGCATAAGGCTACATTTCTGCCTTCCGAGGTTAAGCTCTACCTCCACCTGCATTCTGCATAAGGCTACTTTTCTGTCTTTCGAGGTTAAGCTCTACCTCCACCTGCATTCTGCATAAGGCTACCTTTCTGCCTTCCGAGACTAAGTTCTGTCTCTATCTCGGATGGCTGCAATATTGCCACCTGCATTTAAACTTTTGCTTTGGCTGAAAGATCACCACCTTCTGCATTTCATTGGCTAAAAGATCGCCACCTTTTGCATTTCATGGGCTGAAAGTTCGCCAACCTATTCAAAGGCATCATAGTTTGGAGGAACCATCTGCATAGCCCGAGAACATCATTTTATAGCCTGTGAATCTTAATTTATGCTCTTCATAGCCCGGGACGTCATAGTCCAAGGATGTCATCCTAACCGTCCAAAGACAGTATTCATGGTCCAATGGGAATTTGCATTACGTTTGAATTTACACACGATATGCACTCGTATTGCTTACTTGCTGGTACACCGGCTGGCAATGGCCGTCTCAGCAGGAGTGATCCCGTTTTGGTTCCCGCAGCCTATTGATTTTCAGAAACCTCTCTCAATCTAAATATCGCGTCCGTCCGTTTCAAATCTCCATCGGCATATTCCATCAATGGTTCCTGAACTACATGTGGCCTGATTCCTGTAAGACCAGGGATATGTAGGCAGCTCAGAAACCAGAGCTCGGTCAAAATTCCTTTCAAATCGCCACTTCCGGTCAAAATTGGCCATCTTGTCTTTACCGAACAACTATTTCAGCCTCCTCGAGTAAAGAGGGGCAGCTGTTGATACACAATTTTTTCCTAGGTAATTTTATACCCAAAATATTTCCAAAATAGCATATACGTGCATATATAACCACACCCTAGAGTTTTGGTATTTTTAATGATTTTTAAACCTACCTACTGCCTATTTTTACACCACAAAATGCAATAATTATTACCAAAAATTATTATTTTGGTGAATAACTCATTTCGTTCTCGCATTTACGCTAAAATATAATTAAGGTAATTTTTGCATTTTTTTACAAATTAATTTGGCATTTTAAAGCTAAATTGTATGAAATTGCAATTATAGCCTATTTTATGATTTACAACACTTTATAATTATAAAACTACTTCCAAAATTTTTAATTTAATATTTTTATATTATTTATTATTTTAGTACATTCAATTGGTTTCAAAAAACCTTTTACTATTTTTTATAAAATAAAATGGAAAAATGGCTATTTAAAATTTAGCCCCAAATACATTTCAATTACAACCCAATTTGCACCACAATTAAAACCAATCCCAACCCCCAAGTCAATTTTAACCTAATTACCGTATCCAATTGCCTTAACATGCCTGTTTCTTTTTTAAAATCTGAGTCGTTGATCATTTTTGATCAACGACCAAGATTTCTTCTTCCCTTTATAATTCCAAATGACCCCTAAACCCTACCCCATTATTTCAGAAGCGCCGCCTCCAACTCCTCTCTCCTCTCAAATGCTCTCGAGCTCTCTCAAACCCTAATCGCTCTCATCCACCTCCAACCCCAAATCCACCGGAATCCATGGCCATTCAAACCATGGATGACCTATTCTCACCCCTACTGCTCTCACGTGCTTGATACCTGAAGGTTCGAGGCAAGACTTCAGGGGTCTTCGCTCAGACCTTCGCCGATTTGAGGTTCTCAGCCATCTCTGGCCTTGCTCCGGCGTGTCTTAGCCTCCTGAGCCTGATTCTGACCTTATCGACTCCAGATCTGATCTTGTTTCTTCCAAGCCTTTCTCGTTTCTAGGGTTCTCAGAAACCCTAGCCTGTTCGAGGTTCTTTTTCATTTATTTGTTTGGATATGTGCTTGATCTGTGCTATATGTGATGTGTTATGCGTTTTCCCCCAAATTTTCTTTTCAAAAATCTTTTGATTTCAAACTAGGGTTTCTGAGTCTGTTTGTTAATGTTTTGCTCGATTCGTCTGCTTATCATCTCTAAGTTCGACTGGTGTTGAAAACCTAATTTTTGGAGATTTGTTTGAGTTTCTGAGTCTATCTGTTTGATTTACTTTGTTTACACATGTTTAGTGTTGAAAACCCTAATTTTGGGGTTTATTTGAGACTATGAAACTATTTATTCGTTTCAGTTGTTTATCTCCTCTAAACTCTACTGATTTCGAAAACCGTAGTTCTTTGGGGTCTATTCGAGTTCCTGAGTTAGTTTGTGCAACTCGTCTGTTTGAAATTGCTCAATCTGCTTCCTTTAAACTTTAGCATCTCTTTTCTTTATATGATTCATCTTTGTTCTGAGTTCTTACTATCTGTCAAACTCGACCATGTTTTCAGAAAGGTTTTCACCTAACTTTTTCATGCTTCCGATCTTTTCAATATAACTAAGCCAATGAAATTTGACCTACGTGACTATCATGCTATTACTGTATGCTACCTCTTGTTGCCATAGCTTGGCCTCACATGTCTATGACTTGTGTGCTTCATTTATATACTGAGTCCCTTCTGTGATTGATTTTTCAAACTCGTGATTGATTTTCAAAACCTTTGCTTGTGAAATACTAATTTTTACTCGCCTGTTAAGGGTTAATTGATTCTCTCTCTTTGTTTGGCCTTACCAGATCCTTTCCAAAAATAAGTGCACTTCGGTATTTAGACTTATTCCCTTACTATATGGTTTTACTGCTCCTTTTATGGTAACAATCATTCTGATTACAAATTGATTTTCTTTCCTTATATTAATCATGTTAGTGTCCGTTGAACAGTAATCCCTTGATTAAAGGGAAAACCCTGTGTTAATTGATTTTGACTGTGGTTATTTCCATGTTTGTGTTGAAACCTTATTTGATACCTTGTTTTCTACTCATTTTCAAAGCTACAAATACCTGTACCTTTTTCTCTTTCAAGAACAAGTTCTAACAGAACGAGTCACTACTTTTCTCAAATATACTTAGAATTTCTTAAACTTTCGAGTTCTCTGAACTCACAAGTTTAAAGCTTTCTTCTCTGATTGTGGTTTGGCTGAAAGAAATCCTACTTTTCTATTTGCTTACGTTTTTTGCAACTAGTATGTCTCTCTTTTTTTAATTTCTCCCTCTCCACTACATGTTTATTCTTCAGCCTTTGCTCTTTTTGTCTTACTGTTTCGATGCTGTAATTTCTGAAAGTTTACTTACATCTTTTCTCTGTGCTTACATGAATTCCCACCGTCAATTCCCTTTGTATGTTGAGTTATGGTCCAGAAAGCATGACAACACTTGACATTGTTGCTCATGTGTATGGGCTGGACTCCCTGAATCCTAAACTCTTTCCAATTCACATTCCCCTTCCCCTTTACATGTATTCTGAGTTTAAGGCTATGGTCTAACAATGTCCTAATAATTGTCTGGACCATAGCCTGACCTTCAATAGGTCTGTGCTCATATTTGTTGGTTGAAAAGGCTTGGTCAGGGGTATGCCAGCCTACCTTATGGCTAGGCATGACCACCAGCCTGCCTTGGCACTCCCTAACCCCCTCTCTATTGTATTTGCACTTATTCTTACAATATAAGTTCTTCCCCCCTCTTGTGAGCCTTGATTTAGGACCCATGAGCTCCCTCTAAACTTGGACACCTGAGGGCTGGCTCTTCCACACTGCACTATAACTCTTTCTAATTAACATCTTGGGTGTAAGCAATGCTTGGAGTTCCTAAAACTCCTTGGATCTCTGAAACACCCTAAATAAGAGAAGGCTTTGGAAATCTTGATCTCGGAAGTGGTTCAATCTCATATTGTTAGACACTAAGTCTGAATTAGGCTGCTCGGATGTGGCTGTGATATCTGATGTACTTTTAGTTTCTGTCTTATTTTTACTGGTCTATAATAATTTGTACAAACTCATGGGGATTTAGTGAAAAAGGGAAGGGGGTTACTTTTATGCACAAAGGGTAGAAAGCATGCATATAGGATATAATTTTGGTCTGTGCAACTTTACACGTAGAAAGCATGTCTATAGGGATAAGCTTCTAAACTTTATTCAACTACACATATAGATACCATGCTTATAGGGGTTTATATTTTCTGCACATAATGATACCATTAGGCAAACTGTAGGCTTAACAACAAAGTTGCATATAGATACCATGTTTGTAAGACTCATGTTAAAAGAGTTAAAATTAGTTAACGTATAGAAAGCATGTCTATAGGGGTAAGCTTCTAAACTTTATTCAACTACACATATAGATACCATGCTTATAGGGGTTTATATTTTCTGCACATAATGATACCATTAGGCAAACTGTAGGCTTAACAACAAAGTTGCATATAGATACCATGTTTGTAAGACTCATGTTAAAAGAGTTAAAATTAGTTAACGTATAGAAAGCATGTCTATAGGAATTTTGAATATGAACTGTCTCATTTGCGCAAAACAACACCAACCATTTAAATTAATATATATACTTTGGTAAAAATGGCAGTCTTCTACAATTTTCTGAACCTCAAAAGTTAATAAACATTTTCTAAACAGACTGGCATTTTCTGAAACTCTTTTTTTTCTGATAAGGTTCGTGAAACTTTTTTTCTCAACTAGTCTGCATGTATTCTAAAGTTCCTTTCATTTCTTCTAGACCTTTTCAAAACAGAACACTCTTTTCTAAAACTCGTTTCACTCTGGCGAAAAAAAATTTGTAACTCTTTATAATCAGTTTGCTTTTCGAAATCGTTAGTTCTATCCAACACACAGTTAAAAGTGGACTAGTCTTAAACAACTGCATTCAAGCGAGTCTAATGTGGACTTCCTGTCTAAAAGTATGAGTTGAACCAGTCCACTTATTGCTTTAATTTTAATGAACAAACCAGTACATGCAAGACATGCTAAACTCCATGGCTTATCTGATTTAAGGAGGTTTACCTAAGCTTTACCTGCTTATTTGCTTTCCCTTCTACTTTCATTATGTGTTTTTGATTGACGCTCTAGTATTTTTGTCCTTTGAAAACTCTCAAAAGGCCCCAAATCTCTTTCCCTTTAGGATTAGTAGTCCTAAATGCCTCCGGGACTAATAGGATTGGGACGGGTACTAGCATGCAATAAATAACGAAACTTTCCGCGCTTTAACACCTTAACGGGTTGAAAAGGGTAGAATATGAATATGATGACCGGTTTGCTAATATCACGTGCTCTCTTATGAGGAGTGATTGCTGGATATTGCATTGATGTGATCCATATTGTTTGTAAACCTAGGACCCCCTCTCCCCTTTACTTGTTAATTATTTTTAAGTTTCCTTTTAAATTAACTTTCTAAACTCCCTCTACTTCTTTTCTTCTTCAACTCTTAAACTTGTTTGCGAAACTATGCGAAACCCTTTTCCTTTCTACTTGTCTTCTTAAAGTTAAAATTGTATCATGGCCGGGAACCACACTAGTGGATCTTGAGGGGTGCCTAACACCTTCCCCTCGAGATAATTTATAGCCCTTACCCAAACTCTGGTTCTTCATCTCAATTCGTTCTTAAAAGTGTCCTAATGCATTATAATCATTAGGTGGCGACTCTCCAAACTCCAAAACCCAATTCTCACAAGGAAATAGAGTTGTCCTCCCGAACGTCATATACCCAACCCCGAATTCCGTGTTTCGGAAAAAGGGAGTATCGACAGTAGAGCCCGCTAACAAGAATATAAAGAAGATATTGAGTAAAATAATAGATAAGCATAAGTAGTGGCACGAGAAGCTATCATCTACTTTATTGGGATATCGCACCACAGTCCACACATCAACCGGGGCAACCCGCTATATGCTGGTATATGGTACATAGGCAGTTATTCCCGCTGATATAGAAATTCCTTCCCTAAGGATCATACATAAAGTTGCGCTCGACCACGCAGAATGGTTGAAAGGTTGCCATGAGCAACTAGCCCTTATCGATGGAAAGAGAATGAATGCAGTCCATCATAGTTAACTCTACCAGAATAGAATGTCCATAGCTTTCAACAAAAGAGTCAAGCCGAGACAGTTCACATCGGGGCAGCTAGTTAAAGAAAATTTTCCCACATAAAGATGAAGCCAAAGGTCAGTTCTCTCCTAACTGGAAGGGTCCATACATGGTTCACCGGGTCCTGACAGGAGGAACCCTCATACTTGCAGAAATGGACGGATAAGTCTGGCTGAAGGCGATTAATTTAGATGCACTCAAGCGTTACTATGTGTAATCTTTATGCTTTCTTTGTATGATGTTAATTGAACTACACCTGACCTGATTCCCGTTTAAGAGGGGATACTTAGGCATCCCTATGGGTTCGGTCACAACTCAATAAAATTTTTATTTCCCCCCGCAATTGGAAACTAGGGTAGAATTTGAGGAGGACCCTCAAAATTCCTAAGTAATTTCAGCCGGTCGTCGCAAACAACAGTCAGAAGCATCAACCCATTAAACTGGGGCAGAATTTTGAGGAATACCCTCAAAATTCCGTAACAAGAGAGGTTTAAATGTCCTGAACCACGACGCAGTCGTCGGTTCATCTAAGAGCTATTCTTAATTATATACTTATGTCATATGTTTACTAAATCATGCATGTTTATTATTTAAATTTATTTGCTTAGCAACGCTACCCCAATGATATGTACAGTATCACCAGACCAAAGCTGAGCAGGTCAAGCAGATCCAACGGGCATACGAACTAACTTCCCCCCTTATAAAACTCACAATTTTTCTTTGGATGCAGGCACTTGGATTGAAAAACCATCAAACATACCATACACTCATGAGATAAACATTGTTCAGGAATACAACTCTCAGAACCGTTGCACTTACTCACATTTTCTATCCACACACAACAGTGTCCCCAGCAGGCACAATGTCCCTAGCAGTCACAATATCGCAATCTGCTATCAACTAAGAAAGCTCTATTACCATTTGCCATTTCATTTCTTGCATAAGGCTACTATTCTGCCTTCCGAGACTAAACGTTGTCTCCATCTGCATTTTCGCATTGCATAAGGGTACTATTCTACCTTCCGAGATTAAACGTAATCTCCATCTGTATTTTTGCATTGCATAAGGCTACTATTCTGTTTCCAGAGACTAAACGATATCTCCATCTGCATTTTCACATTGCATAAGGCTACTATTCTGCCTTCCGAGGTTATGCTCTACATCCATCTGCATCTGTATGGCTGAAAGATCTCCACATACTACATTTACATGGCTGAGAGATCACCTCATCTATATTTGCATGGCCGAAAGATTGCCACCTACTGCATTGCACGGCTAAAAGATCGCCACATCTGTATCTGCATGGCTGAAAGATCTCCTCACTAACATTTGAATGGCTGATTGATCGCAACCTAATGCATCTCATGGGCTGAAAGATCGCCAAATTATTGAAAGGCGTCATCGTTCGGAGGCATCATCTTCATATCCCGCAAACACCATGTCATGGCCTGAGGATCCCTTTTAATCTCTTGCATATCATTATTCAAAAGTATCATGGTTCGGAGGCATCATCCTCATATCCCGAAAGAATCATTTCATGGCCTGCGAAATCCTATATTGCACGCTTCATGGCCCAGGACATCATGGTCTAAGGATGTCATCCTAATCGTCCAAAGACAACCTTCATGGTCTGATGGGAATTTGCATAATGTTTAAATTTACACAGAATATATACTTGTATTGCTTATTTTCAGGTAAACCGGCAAGCAACGGCCATCTCGGCAGGAGTGATCCCGCTCCAGTTCCCGCAGCCCTATCAGACCTTAACCATTCACCCCGTCTTAGATATTGCGGCCGTTCTTGAAAAGTCTCCATCGGCATACTCCGCCGACGGATCCTAAACTACATATGGCCTGATTCCTGTAAAACCAGGGACATGTAGGGACCTCAAAAGCCAAGGCGCAGCCTAAATCTCTTCGAACCATTCTGCTCGGTCAAAATTGGCCATCATATCTCTACCCGATAACTCTTTCATCCTTCCCAGATAAAGAGGGGCAGCTGTTGATACCTAATTTTTTCCTATATATTTTTTATATGAAAAATACTTTCAAAATAGCATATTTATGCATATATAAGTATGCCCAAATGTTATTATTTTTTCTTAATTTTTAAATACTTTTAAAACTATTTATTTCCCTATTTTATTCATAAAAAACAATAATAGTTCCAAAAATTATCATTTTGATGATTCATTTATTGGACTCTCATAGTTATTCCAAAATATAGCTAAGATAATGTTTTTAAATTTTTATAAATTGATTTATTATTTTTAAAGCTAAATTGCATATAACTGCAGTTAGCCTCTTTTAAGATCTAATTGTGTTTATATTTATAAACATTAAGTCTAGTATTTTTAAATTGATAAATATATGTTATAAAACATTTTGGTACCTTCAATTTATTTCCAGGATTTAATTTACTATTTTTTATGAAACAAAAGGTAAAAAGGCTATTTAAATCTAGCAAGATTTCATTTCAATTGTAGCCTAAATTCTACACCAATTCAAACCCAATTACCCTGGCCTAATTCCTACTCATACCCGACCCCAACCCAATTAAACTGACCCATACCCGAATCCCCACCTAACCCCTTAAAACTCTGTTGCTGATTATTTAGATCAACGGCCACCGGTTGCCCTTTCCTAATTAAATCCAAAAGACCCCCCACAACCCTTTTATTTGTTACCATACGTCACCTATGAAATCCCTCCTCTCCTAAATCCTCTCTACAACAACCTCAAACCCTAGCCGCCGCCACCCTAATCCACCCCAATCCATGGCCTTCTGAGGTTATCGGAGACCTGTACCAGCCTTTCATGGCTCTTATGTGGTCGTCCTTGTGGTCTCAAGTCCAGACTGTGAAGAACTCTGGTCCAGTCTTCGTTCAATTTAGTTCATGGTCCTTCTCCGGTCATCTTTGACCTTTCTCCGGTCAGCCATGGTCATTCGAGTCAGACCTTTGACTCTCCTAGTTAGATTGGCAACTTTCAAAGCCTTTCTCGTTGCTTTTGGGTTTACTGAAACCCTAATCTCTAAGATCTTTCGATTTCTTTCAAATCTACTTAGATATGTGCTTGCTATGAACTTCTAAGCATTTTACTCGAAGTCTCTTTAACTTTTCTTTCAAAACTCTTTATCTTTTTTGATTCGGGTTTTCCTATTAAGTTATTTCAAATCTCTTCTCTGATTTTTAACATGTTTTTCTATGTTTTACTCATATTGTTCTTCTATATAAATTAGCATATTTAAAACCCCTAATTTCATTTGGTTGTTTGTTAGATGAGTCCTTGTTTGGTTGAGTTTTTGTTTGATCTATTTATTTATCATCTTTTAAGCTTGACTATTGTTGAAAGAACCTATGGCTTTGGGTCTGAAAAAGTTTGTTTGAATACCTGACTCATTTTGAAGTTCCTTGTTTTAGAATCTCTTTTCCTTTATGTGATTCCTCTGATTCTGGGTTTCTATTATCTTTAAACTTGACTATGCCTGGAACCCTTAAAAAAATTTAAGGTGTTTCTTCACCTGCTGATGTGAAACTTTTGAATGTTCTAATACTCTATTTTTTCTTCACTATTAACTCAATGTGACTCGACCTACTGGACTATCATGTTTTGAATGTTTGCTATCTACTGAACTTTGTGCTACTATTGCATGTTGTTTCTTTTGCCAATAGGTTTGGACTCGCATGTCTAATGTTTGTACACTCTATTTATATGCTGAGTTTCCTTCTTTGATTGACCTTCAATCTTGTGACTGAGTTCAAAACCTTTCTTTTAAGAACTCTAATTTCAATCACCTATTAAAATTAATTTATTCTTTTCCTTATTATGGCTTACTGAATCCCTTTTCCAAAATAAGTGTATTTCTGTACTTAGACTCGATTGCCTACTTAATGTTTTACTACTTCTTTTATGGCAATAATCAGCCTGCCTACAAACCGATTTTCTTTCCTTATTTGGAATCTCTTAGCCCCGTTAAACAAGTGATTCCTCAATTAAAAGGTTATAAATACCCTGCACCCCTCTTCTTTTAATGACACAAACACAAGGAATAAAATACTTGATTTCAAAATACACACTCCACTAAAATCTCTCTTTTTTCTCTGTTACTACTTGCATTGCTGCCTTGTCTAGCAGGCTGAAAGCCAAGGCTAGACTGTGGAAAATTTTCTTACTTTATTTCTACATTTGCCTCTTTACTGGTATATTCTAATTAATCTTCAGCATCAACAACAACATGTTTCTTTACTATTTCTTGCACTCTTGCATGTTTCCTGCTTGTGTTTAATCAAGTTCCATTATTAAGTATGCTGTAATCTGTCCATTTCCCTTCTGAATTAATGTTTCCCTTACGTATCAATTCTGGTTGTCACTTATTATAACTTATGAATCCCAAACCCCCGTATCCCCTGTGTGTTTGTATTCTTTGGTTGGTTTGATGGTATGTCAGCATTAGCATTGTTGTGCCATGACCTAAACCTGATCCTATCTATGTGCTATGCCTTCTGGATGGTTTAGGGGGCATGCCAACATCTCTTATTGCTGTGCATGTCCAGATTTGACCCTTCTTAGGGTCATATACCACCTGCAATGTATTCCCGAACCCCTGCCCCTTTGTGCAATTGCTGATGCTGTATAACTTTGGCTTTACTGCTACTGTTGTTCAAACTACTACCCTTGTCTTTACAATTCTCAATCTAGTTTTTTAAACAACTCTCATCTTCTGCATTTCCACTTTACTCTTAGACTTAGGTTATGCCCCTCTTGTGTGAGCCTTGCCTTGGGACCCATGAGCTCCCTCTGAACTTGGACACATAAGGGTTTCCCCTTTCATACTGCACTCTTCTCTATCTGGTTATGCAACTTGGGTGTGAGCACTGCCCAGGGCCCTCTTGAGACCCTTAGGAAACTTTGACACACTCAAGTTTGAAATAGGCTTTGAAACAAATGGTATTTGAGGTGGTTTATTCCATAACTCAGAGAGGAAGTCAGAATCAGGCTTCCTCTGGTTGTAAATTTTTCTTTTATACTTTTTCTGATTTAATTCATTACTCAGTTTGTAATAATTTGTAATAAACATTGGGGTGTGTCTAGTGAAAAGGGTTTCATAATTATGCATGCTTAAGGGCAGAAATCATGCTTATAAGATCAATTTTTTTAAAATTATGCATGTTTAATTCTGCATTTAGATACCATGCCGATAAGATCTGTTGTTTAAATTATGCATGTTTAATTCTGCATTTGGACACCATGTCTGTAAGATCTGTTGTTTAAATTATGCATGTTTAATTCTTCATTTAGACACCGTGCCTATAAGATTTGTTGTTTAAATTATGCATGTTTAATTCTGCACTTAGATACCATATCTATAAGACCTATTTTCATTAAAATTTTGTGTATTCTGCAATTAGAGAACCTTCCTATAGGACTTGCTTAAATTCTGCATGTTATTATCACACTTAGATACCATGTTCTTAGAATCTAAATGGTTAAAATCTGATTTCATGTCCATAAGGTTAAGAATCAGTACCTTTTGTAGAAATCATGTCTATAGGAATTGCAAGTAAATTCTGCCTGCTTCATTACACGTTCAACTAGATATCATGTCTATAGGAATTAACCCAGTAATAATAGATATCATGCCTACAGGATTCGAAATCAGTTTGGTCTGAAATCAGTTTAATCCATAATGTTCTTAACTAGTTTTAAACAACTCACTCTCTTCTTATTAATGCGGTTTAAAAAGCATGTCCATAGGATCTCACCCAAACACTTAGGCAAGCCTTAGGTGATAATGACAATAAAATTGATTATGCCTTTGTTAATTAGTAATCACTACAACCAGCAGCCAGGTCTGATTCGCACTTTTTATCTGAGTTATGTATTAAGCTGGTCTGCTTCAACAATTAAACTCCCCTCGCCTTTAGTATTTTAAATTCAGACCCTAAATGTACGCTTAAGTCATGCTATTTATGTGTTTTTTGCTTGAGGAGGTATACATGAGCCCTTTACTTGCTTCCCCTAATGTGCATCAATTGTTTTGATGTCGCCTTAGCTTTTTCACCTTTTGAAACCGGAGATTCAGCCTAATATCCCTCCCATTTAGGAATAGTAGTCCTAATTTCCTTCGGGACTGATAGGAAAGGGACGGGTAATAGCATGCATTGGTGATCGAGACCAACTCGCCCTCTAATATCTTAACGAGGTGGGAAGGGTAGATATGGATATGATGATCGGTGCGCTAATACTACGTGTATTCCCTCTTCTAAGGAGTGTCACACCGCGTATCGCACTGACGTGATTCATATTATAAATAAACCTAGGACCCCCCCCCCCCCCCTTCCTCTTTTATATTTTTAAGTGTTTGTAACACTGTAGCTCTTTCTTTTCAAAAGTTCCCCTTTTAATAATTGTTCTTTCAAACTCTTATGTGTTTAAACTTTAATCCTATACTATTTGAGCCTATACTTGTATATTTGCACAAATTCACAAAACCATATGGCCGGGAACCACACTAGTGGATCCTGAGGGGTGCCTCAAACCTTCCCCTTAGGATAATTTCAAGCTCTTACCCAATCTCTGGTTATCAAACAAACATAGAAGTGAACCTTATAGGTGTCCTAATGCACCTTAAATCATTAGGTGGTGACTCTTCAAATGCAAACCCAGTTCCCGAAAGGAACGAGTTGTCCCATACCAAATGTCTTAAACCAGATCTCCCGATTGCACCAAGAGGGGCGCGGCATCGACTGCGCTCATTGGGGGTGTGCAGACTCCGGGGGGGCTCTTACAGCCCAAACGCTATATCGCTGCGGTGCGCAGCCCGATCTGTGTATATATATATATATATATATATATATATATATATATATATATATATATATATATATATATATATATATATATATATATATATATATATATATATNGATCGCGACAGACCCTTCGCGTTCGCGATGGGTTAGGATGGTTAAGCCTTCACGTTCACGTTAATGGGCTCGCATTCGTGAAGCTTTAGCTTCTCGAGCCCTCGCGTTTGCGTCCAACTGGTCGCGTTCGCGTAAGGTAACTACCCCTCCCCCTGCCCAGGCCCATTTGGCCTTCGCGTTCGCGTGGCCAGGACCGTATTCGCGAGGGTATAGCCCCCCAGTGCCTCACGTTTGCGACCTGGGCTACGCGTTTGCATAGAAGGAAATTCCTCCAGCAACAAATTACACATCGCATTAGCAAGGGCCATCTCGCGAATGCGAAGAAGGAAATACCAGAACACTTGAATAGCTTTTTCTGCAATTTTTTCTTAAGTTCAAAACCTCTCGAAACACATCCGAAACACACCCAAGCCTTCGGGGCTCCTAACCCAACATAGGTACTAACTCAGCCACATCATACGAACTTATCCGCACGATCAAATCACCAAAATAACCTCAACAACAATGAATTAAACCTCAAAATCAAAGGATTTTTCTCAAACTTCATAAAACATCAACTTTAGCAATATAGGTCCGAATCATGTCAAACGACGTCTGTTTTTCACCAAATTTTATAGGAATGTCTTAAATCATATATAAGACCTGTACCGGGTGCCAGAACCAAAATACGGGCCCGATACCAACACGTTCTCATCAAATTTCATTTCAAAACCTTATAAACAATTTCAGAAAATAATTTATTTCAAAAATTCATTTATCGGGCTTGAGACCTCGGAATTCGATTCCGGGCATATGCCCAAATCTCATATTTTCCTACAGACCCTCCGGAATAGTCGGATCACGGGTCCGGGTCCCTTTACCCAAAATATTGACCAAAGTCAAATTTACTCATTTTATAATCAAAACTTAGCATTTTTACAGATTTTCATATTTAAGTTTTCCGGCTACGCACCCGGACTGTGCACGCAAATTGAGGTGATAAAAAATAAGGTTTTCAAGGCCTCGGAAATATAGAATTTAATTTAAAACAAGTGATGACCGTTTGGGTCATCACACCTATCCAAATCTATTTCATTCTAATTGACACACACACTCATAATATATATATATATATATATATATATATATATATATATATATATATATATATATATATATATAAATTTCTTTTTTATTTTTCTTTTCTACGACGTGCAGCCCGATCCATAAAAAAATATAATATTCACAACCAGGCCCTCGACCTCTTTTAGTCGTTAACCTCTTAATCAGACTCTCTGTCTATCTCAGTCATCAACCTCACAACAACTCCGGCCATCGGTAAATCAAGAAACTCAGCACAAATAGTTTTCACATTTTAAGAAGTAAAGTGATAGAACTGGATTTAAACAATAAACAGGTAAAACATGACTGAGGATATGCTTTCAAAACACGTAGAGTGAGCAAAAATAGTGAAAGTGCCCCTTAGGGTCTCAATAGGTCATCACTAGGCCCCAAGCATGGCACACAACCCATAATATAATATTAATCTCTAAACATATGGAATATCATAAGATTTCAAATCAAATACGCGACATAAAAGTTGTACGGATGGAAAAGTCTCAATCCCCAACGGTGCACGACTCCACGCTCATCATCTAGCATGTGTGTCACCTCAAAGTAGCAAAACGATGTGAAATCCGGGGTTTCAAACCCTTAGGACATCATTTGAAATTATTACATACCTCGATCCGGTCCAAACTCTAGCCCACATTGCCTTTTCCCTCACAAATCGACCTCCGGATGCTCCATGTCTATCCACAATCAGTACATAACCATTAGAATATGCTAAGGGAACGAAACCCACTCGAAAATATTCAGTTTATATCAAAATTCCCAAAAAATTGCTCAAACCCGGCCCACGTCTCGGAATTCGACAAAAATCACATCAATAAAATCCTCATCCTCTCACGAGTCCATACATACGAAGAACATCAAAATCGAACCTCAATTGCCCCCTCAAATTCCCAATTTACATTCTCCAAATTCAAGCCCTAATTCCCCAATTTTAGGCTTTAATATTCACATTAAGAATCAACATAGGATCGAGTATTGAGTTCGAAAATCTTATCTCTAGGTGTTATATCTTGAATCCCTTTTCAAATCCTCTCAAAAAGCTCCAAAATCGCCCAAAAATGGTGAAAGTTAGACCTAAAATCGCGGACAATGGCTATTTAAACATTCTGACCAGGCATCAAAGACCTTCTTCGTGAACGCAGTCCAAGCCTCGCGTTGTGAAGCACAAAAATCCGATGAGCAAAAATTCCCTTACACGAACGCGACCTCAATCTCATGAACACGAAGCGTCCGCTTTCCAAACTATCGCGAACGCGACCTCCTTACGGAACGCGAAGCACAAAAGGCTGGGACCCCATCTGTTTCCACTTACTCAATGCGAACCCGACACAGGACTCGCGATCGAACACTAAGGAAAAAATTTGGGCCTCAGAATAACACCCTTCGCGAACGCAAGTCCCTAACCACGAACGCGAAGAACAAATTGTCTGCAACACTTTAACTGGTTTTCTGCAATTCCACACAACCTGAAATGGTCCGATAGACTACCCGAAACTCACCCGAGGCCTCCGGGACCTCAACCAAACATGCCAACATATCCCATAACCTCATTCAAACTTATTCCAACCTTCAAAACGCTCAAAACAACATCAAAACACCCAATTCGCACCGGATTCAAGCCTAAGAATTCCAAATTATTTCAAATTATGCTTTTGATCAAAAACTCAAACAAACCACGTCCGAATGACATGAAATTTTACACAGACATCACAAATGACATAACAGAGCTACTACAACCTTCGGAATTCCATTCCAACTCTTATATCAAAATATCACATATCAACCGGGTAACGCCAAAATCTCAATTTCTCCAATTAAAGCCTAAACCTTCAACAGACTTCAAAAATGCATTCACATCGCTCTCCTAAGTCCCAAATCACCTAACCGAGCTAACCAAATAAAAATTATGATCCGAGATCATATACAAATAATTCAAATCTTGGTCAAACCTTTCAAATTCCAAGCTTCATACGGAGAACTGTTCTTCCAAATTCATTCTGATTACCTTGAAAACCAAAACCAACGATTTACATAAGTCATAACATATCACACAGGTCAAGTCAAGCCCGAAAACTGGCGAGCAGGGTACAAAAGCTCAAAACGACCAGTCGGGTCGTTACAAAAATCAAGTAAGGATTACTTACCCCTTCAATAGTGACGAAAAGTCTCTAAAATTCGCTCCTACCTGAGCTCCACAACTCCAAATAATGAGAAAATGGCCAAACTCTTCGATATAATATTCTACCCAGTATTTCCACATTTGTAGACAAACAACCACATTTGTGACTCCGCTTCTGTGGTCAAGAGCCCGCATTCGCATATGCGGTCACCCCAACGCACCTATGAACACACTTTGTGGTCCTTCATCGAAGATACAGCCTCGCACATATGCCAAACCTTTTTCACTTGCGTAACCTACCTTATGCAGCCTAATTTCGCTTCTGCAACCACAAGCTCAGATCTGCGGACTCGCATCTGCGACCAACACTCTGCAGATGAGGAAGCACTAGAACCAGAATTCTTCAACAATGCCAACAATATCCAAAATGATCTGAAATCAACACAAAACACACCAGAGGACCCCGGGAACCCTTCCAATCATACCAACTAATCCCAAAGCATAACACAAGCCTACTTGAGTCCTCAAATCAAACAAAACAATATCAAAACTATGAATAACACCTAAATTCAAGCCTAAGGAACTAAAGAACTTCAAACTTCCAAAACTCATGTTGAATCACATCAAATCAACTCGGATTGACCTTAAATTTTGCACAAAAGTCCCACATGACACAACGAGCATATTCTTACTCCTGAACCCAAATTTGAACCCTATATCATCAAAGTCAACTCTAGGTCAAACCTATGAACCTTCTAAACTTTAAACGTTCTAACTTTCGCCAAAAAGAATCAAATCAACCCGCAAATCTCTAAATCCAAATTCGGGCATACGCCTAAGTCCAAAATAACCATACGAACCTATTGGAACCATCAAAATACCATTCTGGATTCATCTAGATAAAAGTCAAACTCCGATCAACTCTAACAACTTAAGCACCCAACCATGAGACTAAATGTCCCAATTCAATCCAAAGCTTCCCCGAAGCCAAACAAATCAAACCAATAAGTCAAATTACAATAAATACACATATGTAAAGCATCAAGTAGGGAAACGAGGCTAAAATACTCAAAATGATCGGCCGAGTAATTACATTCTCTCCCTCTTAAACAAATGTTTATTCTCAATAGGGGCTACAATCAAACATGGGGTCTCAAAAAGGTGGGATATCTGCTCCGCTTCTCCTGATCGATCTCCTAAGTTGCCTCCTTATCTGACTAACCTCTCCAATGAACCTTTACCAATGCTATATTCTTCGACCTCAACTTTTAAACCTGTCGATCCAAAATAGCCACCGGCTCCACATTATAAGTCATATTCTCGTCCAACTACACTTGTTAAAGTCCAATACATATGACGGTTCCCCATAATACTTTCGGAGCATAGAAACATGAAAATACTAGGTGAACTCCCGATAAACTAGGTTGCAAAGAATGTTTGTAGTCCACCTCTACAACTCTTTCTAGCACATCAAAATGACCAATATACCAAGGGCTCAACTTGCCCTTCTTCCCGAACCTCATCATACCCTTTATGGGTGAAACACTACGTAGAACCTTCTCACCCACCATGTATTCCACATCACGACCCTTCTTGTCCACATAACTCTTCTGCCTGATGTGTTGTACGAAGTCACTCCTGAATCAACTGCACATTCTCCAAAGTATCACGGACCAAATCCGATCTCAATAACCTAGCCTACCCAAGCTCAAACCAACTAACTGAAAAATGACATCGCCTCCCATATAAGGCCTCATATAGAGCCATCTAGATACTGGAGCGATGGTTGTTGTTATAGGCAAACTTTGCTAGTGGTAGAGAGTGAACTCATGATTCCCTATAATTAATGAATCATGCTCGCAATGTGTCCTCCAGTATCTAAATAGTACGCTTGGATTGTCCGTTCATCTGGGATAAAATGTCGTACTCATCTCGACCCGTGTACCCAAATCGCACTGCATTGCTCTCCAATAATACGATGTATACTGTGTGCCTTGATCTGAAATAATAGACACATGCATACTATGAAGATAAACAATCTCCTAAATATTAATTCGAGCCAACTGCTATGAAGAGTAGGTGGTCATGACTGGAATAAAGTATGCAGACTTGGTCAGTGTGTCCTATATGACCCACACAACATCAAATCTCCTCAAGGTACGTGGAAGCCAAACTATAAAATTCATAGTGATATGCTCGCACTTCCACTCTGGAATATATAGCCTCTAAAGTAAACTACCCAGTCTTTGATGCTCGTATTTCACCTACTGATAGATTAAAAACCGATCAACATACTCAACAATATCCTTCTTCATCCTCCACCACCAATACTGCCACCTCAAATCACTGTACATCTTCATGACACTCACATGAATGGAATATCGCAAACTATGAGCCTCCTCTAAAATCAACTATCATAACCCATCCACATTCAGAACACAGATCTGACCCTGAAGCCTCAACACCCCATCATCTCCAACAGTAACTTCCTTAGCATCACCGTGCTGCACCGTATCCTTTATAGGAAAATCAAGTGGGCATCATCTTACTGATGCACCTTGATGCGCTCTAACAAGGAAGATCGTGACACAACACAATTAAGAACCCTGCTAGGCTCCGAAATATTCAACCTCATGAACTTGTTGGCCAAAGCCTGAATATCCAAAGCTAACAATCTCCCCCCAATTGGAATAAAAGCAAGACTACCCATGCTCTCAGCCTTGTTACTCAAAGCGTCAACCACCCCATTAGCCTTCCGTGGATGATAAAGAATAGTGATATAATAATCCTTTAGTATTTCAAACTACCTCCTTTTCCTCAAGTTCAGATCCTTTTGCATGAATAATTGTTGTAGATTCCTATGATCCATGAATACCTCGCAAGACACGCAATAAAAATAGTGCCGCCAAATATTGAGCATGTGAACAATGGCTAACAACTCCAAATCGTGCACTAGGTAATCATTCTCCTTTCCTGCTTCAACATGCACCCAATGCCAATTTATGAAGCGTCACAATAGACTGTATAAGAACCCAATCCTAAAGTCAACACCTGAACTTGAGATGTAGTTATGGCAGTCTCAGCTTCTAAAAGCTCTCCTCGTACTCATTAGACCACCTGAATGGGGCACCCATCTACAATAATCTAATTAATAGGGCTTCTATAGATGAAAACCCCTCCACAAAATGAAAATAATACCCAGCGAACCCAAGAAAACTCCGGATCTCAATAGAAGTAGACGGGTAGCGCCAACTTTGAATTGCCTCAATCATCTTCGGATCCATCTTAATCCCCTCATTGCATACTACATGACCCAAGAATGCCACCGAGTCTAACCAAAACTCGTACTTGGAGAATTTAGCATATAGCTTCTTCTCCCTCGAAGTCTCGAGCACAATCCTCAAATACTGCTCACGATCCTCCCGACCGTGAGAATACACCATTATATCATTGTGACACCCCTAGGAAAATCCCACATCAAAAAAATGCAGGAGAGATGCTGGGTATATATGTAGATAGGCCTTAGACCCTAGTGATGCATTTTAAAGTCTTGTGAACCTAGGCGCAAAGCGGACAATATCACTAGTGGGTTGGGCTATAACATATGATATCAGAGCCACTCTTGTGTTAGCCTCGCCAATGGTGGGTCAGAATTCAACTGATTTTAGGCAAATCCAAGTTAGGCAGAGCAAACCTTATTGCCGAGTCTAAGTAAATCCCATACGATGGGGCAAACCTCAGCGAGTACGTTGAGTCCATAAAAGGCGTGCATGTAAAACCCCAGACTTAGATAGAGTCCCACATCGGCAAAACAAAAAAAGGATGTTGGGTATATAGGTTAATATGCTTTAGAAACTAGCAACGCATTTTAAGCCCGTGGAGGCTTAGGCCCAAGCTTAGGCTAGGCTGTTACAATCATCAATGAAAACTATGACGAAGGAATCCAGGTAAGGCTGAAACACGTTGTTCATCGAGTTCATGAAAGTTGTTGGGGCATTATTCATCCTAAAAGAAATTACCAAAAACTCATAATGGCCACAGTGGGTCCGAAAAGTAGTCTTCAGAATATTAGAAGCCCTAATATTCAATTGATCGTACCCTGATCTCAAATCAATCTTCGAGAACACTCTAGCACCCTAAAGCTAGTTAAATAAGTCATCAATACATGGTAGTTGGTTGTTTTTCTTGATAGTAACCTTGTTCAACTTCCTGTTTCCTTATAGAATCATCTTTCTTTTTCACAAATAGCACTGGTGCATCCCAAGACGAGACACTGATCTTGATGAAACCCTTATCAAGAAATTCCTTGAATTGTTCCTTAACTTATTTCAACTCAATTGGTGCCTTGCAATATGATGGAATAGAGATAGGGTGAGTGCCATGTACCAAATCAATATCCTTATCGGCTGGCATGCCCGGCAGGTCTGCTGGAAATACATTTGGAAACTTCCTCACTACCGGAACTAGCTCAACTACATGAGTATCAGTACTAACATCCCTCACAAAGGCTAAGTATGCCAAGAACCCCTTCTTAACCATCTTTTGGGCCTTTAGAAAAGACACAAATCTTCTATGAGTATGACCCAAGGAACCTCTCCACTCCACCCTAGGAAATCCCGACATCACCAATGTCATAGTCTTAGCGTGACAACCAAGAATAGCATGGTACAGAGATAGACAATCCTTACCCAAAGTCACCTCAATATCAACCACGCTGAGAAATAAGAGATCAACTCTAGTCTTATAACCCCCAACGGTAACCACACAAGATAGATATACACGGTCTACCATAATAGCATCACCCACTAGTGTAGATACATGAACAGTCATATCTGAAGAATTATGGGGCATATTCAAATGACTAGAAAAGTACAATGATATATGAATAAGTGGAACAAAGGTCAAATAACACTGAAGCATCCCTATGACACATGGAAATAATACTCTTGATCACAGCATCGGAAGCAACTGCCTTTGTCCTGGTGGTAAATGCATAGCAACGAGCATGTCCACCACCTGACTGACCTCTCCCTCTAGTGCGACCTTGTCTCGTATGACCTTCACTTCGAGCTGGCTGAGTGGGTGGTGTAGAAATTGGTGAAGGAGTCATAGTCTAACCTCCCTATTGCACAGACCCTTTGAGAAAACGGGTCAATACCTCCTCACATACCCCAACTCCCCACACTTGTAGCGACCTCAAAATGGGCGGGGCCTGGATCGGACCCCTTTAACTAGAATAACCATTGGAAGGGACCAATACTGACAAACCCTACACTAATGGAATGCGATAAGAGCTCTGAGCTGGGAGTGCACTGAAAAAAGACTATGCTGAAGCTTCTCAGGTGGGAGGTGGCAAATAATAAACCTGGTCTACTAGACTAGCCCCTCACAAACTGACCTCGAACTCCAAATGAGGCACCACTAAATCCTCCAAAATGACGAGGCCTCTTGTCAGAGACCGTCTCTCTACCCTGACCTCTGATGCACTCTATCATTTTGACAATCTCCACAACCCGAGTAAAAAAAATATCATCCTTAGTTTCTCGGATCATTTGTAGCACGATACCATATGTAAGGCCATCTGTAAACCTCTGCATCCTCTCCCTCTCAATAGGGATCAGAATAGCCGCATGATGTGATAAATCCACAAACCTAGTCTCACACTGAGTAACAGTCATGTTACCCTGATGGAGGTTCTCAAAATGAATGGGGAAGTCCTCTCTATGAGTGAAGGGAATGAACTTTTCTAGAAAAAACTATGAGAATTGAGCTCAGGTAAGAGAAGATGAACCTGCTCTCCTGCCTCTAACATGCTTTTGCCACCACCTCTTGGCAGCACCATGCTTCTGAAATGGTGTAAAATCAACTTTGTTGGACTCCACTATGCCCATGTTACACAATATATCATGGTAACTGTCTAAGAAATCTTAGGGGTCCTCAGAAGGTGTACCGCCAAAGCGAGGAGGAAACAACTTGGTGAACTTGTCCAACCTCTTCAGCCCCTCAACTGACTTCGTGGGTCTCTCTCCAGGCTGTGTAGAAAAAACATGCCAAACTGCCCTAATTTGGTAAAACTGCCGAGGTTTGTTACTCGTGAATCTTCTCTAGAGTGTGAGTAGCAGGAGTCTAGGCTCCTCTTTCGGTCTGAGCTCATATGTGACGCTAGTGATGTAGCAGTTGGAGCAGTTCTGGGACAACGTAACCACAAAATCTTCCATCTGGTCTACTATGCCAGTAAGACCATGAATGATGCCCAAGTCAACTACATAGTGACTGAAAAAGAGCTGCTTGCTATTGTTTTTGCTTTGGACAAGATCCACCTGTATTTGATGGGGACAAAGGTAATTGTTTACACCGACCATGTGGCACTTCGATACTTGATGAGCAAGAAAGATTCTAAGGCAAGGTTGATGTGGTGGGTACTTCTATTGCAAGAGAATGATCTAGAGATTCAAGACAGCAAGGGTAGTGAAAATCAAGTGGCGGACCACTTATCCCAATTAGAAAAGGAGGGGAGGCCACATAACAGCCTCGAGATTAATGATTCCTTCCCGACGAGCAATTGCTAGCCATTTCAATGAACGGGATG
This sequence comes from Nicotiana glauca, assembly GCA_026770625.1. Lineage (NCBI taxonomy): Eukaryota > Viridiplantae > Streptophyta > Magnoliopsida > Solanales > Solanaceae > Nicotiana > Nicotiana glauca. Next base: position 190,996 of record MU709933.1, read on the forward strand.
CCATGGTTTGCCAATTTAATAAACTATCTTGTGAGTGGCACTGTACCGAATGATTTCTCTTCAAACCAAAGGAAGAAGCTCAAATGGGATTGCCTTGACTATTATTGAGATGAGCCATACCTCTTCAAAATTTGTACCGATGGGGTGATTTGACGATGTTTGCCGGAGGAGGAACAAGTGGAAATTCTTGAGGCTTGCCACTCTTTACTGTATGGTGGTCACCATGGTGGAGCTAGAACGGAAACAAAAGTGTTGAATTGTGTATTCTATTGGCCTACTTTATACAAGGATGCTAGTGATCTAGTCAAGCATTGTGATAAATGTCAAAGGGCGGGTGGGATTTCTAAGAAGAGTGAGATGCCCCTCACCACCATATTCGAAATTGATATATTTGATGTTTGGGGTATTGATTTCATGGGACCAATCGTGATCTCTTTTGCGAACACTTACATTTTGGTAGTTGTGGATTATGTGTCAAAATGGGTTAAAGTCATGGCTTTACCCAACAACGAAGCAAGGAGTGTGGTGGCATTCTTGAAAAAGAACATCTTCACAAGGTTTGGTACCCCAAGGGCCATTACTAGTGATGGGGATTCGCATTTTTGCAATAAGGCTTTTGATACCTTACTAACAAAGTATGGTGTCACTCACAATGTATCAACCCCCTACCATCCTCAAGCAAGCGGAAAAATTGAAGTCTTCAACCGCGAGATCAAGAGTATTTTGTCAAAGAATGTGAATGCCAACAAGACGGATTGGTCAAGAAAACTTGATGAAGCTCTTTGGGCTTATAGGATGAACTACAAAACACCATTTGGGATGTATCCATAACAATTGGTATTTGGGAAGGCATGTCATCATTCGGTGGAACTTGAGCATAAGGCCATGTGGGCTTTGAAGAAGTTGAACCTTGAGTGGGATGTCTCCGCAAACCTAAGAGTAGCACAATTGAATGAGCTAGATGAATTTTGGTATCATACTTACACAAGCTCGTCCCTTTACAAGGAGAAGATGAAGTACCTCCATGACAAGTACATCCACAACAAGGAGCTTAAAAAGGGTGATCTTGTGCTATTGTTCAATTCCCGGTTATGGATGTTTCCGGGCAAGTTGAAGTCAAAATGGAGTGGCCCATTTCAAGTGGTGACTGTAACCCCCTTTGGTGATTTGGACCTGAAAAATAAGAATGATGAGGTGATTAGAGTCAATGGGCATCAGCTAAAACACTATCTTGGCAAGGTTGATGATGGCCACATCGTGGCGGTTCACCATTTCAAATTATTGGTAATCTGCATCGTGTCGCGACGTTAAATCAGGCGCTTCTTCGGAGGCAACCCATGTGTCTTTTTCTTTTTCTTTTTCTTCTTCATTAGATAGGCTTTGTTTTTTGCTAACTAGTTTTGAAGTGTATGTCGGAATGGGTATGCATTGAAGGGATGGTTATATCACATGGCAGGGGTGATACATCAAAAGGGAGGGGTGAGCCCTCCCGAGTCCGAGGCCAAGGCAAGAATAAACTACCACTTGCCACTCAAAGAGCCATAAGCAAAAAAGAAATCACCAATAAAGTTCCTGAACCCTCCGAGTCCAATGAGTATCTCCCGTCTAGGGAAGCTTGTGAGGGTTAATCTGTGCAAGCACTACCTGATACCCAATCTCGACAAGTCCCGGGTGAATTCCACTTGGTAGATGAATCCTCTTCCACTGCTAGTTCTTCCAAGGGTTCAAAAGAGGGTAGAAAAGATTCTAATCCCTCTTCCTCACATGCCCGGCTGTACCAATCAATGTAGATGATGATGATGTCCCGGATGATGGGAGAAGAGGTGACACTTGAGTGGGCGAACTTGAGAGGTCGATCAGGAAAGAGATGTGGCAAGACAGATTCATCAGTTTAATTGCATTCAACAGATTTAGAGAGTGGTGGCCCCAGAGATCGCTCACACTTGAGAGACAGTTCTTGATGAAGGATTTGGATATTCACAATTCAAATGTGCTTAGACATTTTCGGGAGCGAAAGCGTTGGAGATGGTTCACCCAAAGTGTCATCAATGCAAATGAGCATTTGGTTAAAGAATTTTATCCAATGTGGCTCACATTAAGAAGGGTACCAAGATAACAAAAGTGAGAAACCTGAAAATCTGATTTGACTCCTACACTTTGGACTCTTATGTGGGATTTGAAGAAGTGGAAGCAGTCTAGTATTTGGAAAAACTTGTTATGGTTAATAAAGCTCACCCATGGCTAGCTAAGATTTTGGTTGTTAGAGGACCACCACCTCCGTGGCTCACAGTAGGGGTCCCATAGTCAGGGCCACCCTAAATTTTGAAGCTAAAGGGTGGCAGACATTCGTGTGCAGCCGTATTGATCCGTGCTTAAATGAAAACAACCTCCCACTTCCCCGAGCTGTCCTGGTGGCTTCGATTATGGCTGCGTACCCGATTAATGTTAGTACCATCATGTCCATCAATATCACATTATCTATCTAGAAAGATGAGAGATCATATCCGTACCCGAACTTCCTCACGGAGTATTTCAATGATCAAAAGGTGGAGCGAGGCAGTATGATAGAAAAGTAAAGGCCAAGAAGCCTTCTCATGATACCACCTACAGGGTGCTGACAACCCAAAGTTCAAGGGTAAGGTAACTACCTCCGTTGGCCAGTCTGAGGAGCCAACTGTAGTAGTTACTGATTCGGCTATTGAGCCTTCCACAGATGCCATACCTTCTACAGAAACCGGTCCTTCCACCGGAACAACATCCATGCTACCACCTTCTTCTTCTAGACCGTGAGCTTCATTATCAGTGCCATTAATAGTGCCAGCCTTATCCACTTACCCACATACTGCGATGCGAGTCTCCCAGACATTGGCAAGTCTCAACAACTGGGTGCAGGCAGCTACTTCAAAGTTGTATGACATATCCAGTGTTGTTGCAGCACAGTTTTCTACCCCAGCAGCACTGGGACCTCCGTCAGCGGAGAAAACATTGAAGAAGATTTTGGACAACCAGAAGACCATTATGGAGACTTTGGTGGCGCATGGGTAAGTCATTAAGGCATTGGGAAAGGAAGAAAAGAAGATGCGGAAGTCTCAGTCATCGAAGAAATTAGTGGAGAAGTTGAGAAAAGAGGTTACCAAAGTAACATCTGCTGGAGATCTACCACTTGACCTGATTATAAAGCCAGGGATACCACCAGCATAGGCAGCACCAGCAGTACCCGAGGCATCAGAGGCAGCGGCCGGCCAATTTAAGGAGTCGGACGTCGTTGCCCACACTGCTGACGAGATGATCCAGATGCTCACCAACCCTGTTTTCCCTCAGTCAGGTGATGATGAGATACAGTTAGAAAAGCCCAAGGGTGCTCCGAATGCCATACAGATTGAGACAACATATGGAGTTCTCTTAACTCTCTACCCTTCCTTATTCTTAATTTTGTTAAACATTGGGGACAATGCTTATTTTTATTCAGGGGTGGTCCATTTTGATTGATTTGACATTGATATTGGCCTTTAATAACACTTATACTCATTTTCTTTTATCTTTATTTTCTCTTTGGTTACGTATATATTCTTCGCTCTCATTTGATGTATATATTCATTTCCCTTATGTATATATTCATTTCCTTTTGGTTTGTATATTCATTTGTCTTACTTTCCGTAGTTTACTTCATAGCTTCTTTAGTTTGTTTTTTCCTTAGTAGTATAACTTCTTATTTACTCTAGTAGCTTTTTTTTAAATTTGTTAGCTTCTTTTCTCATTGGACAGAACACTAAGCCTTTGGTTTTCATAATGCCACGGTTCTTTCTAAAGGTAGATTTTTGTGAACCGGGTGGCTCTTCCAAATGATGGATGGCGTGACAACCTTCTTAAAGGATTGAGTATATTTTCTTTTATGTTTAGGCAAATATAGTAGTAATGAATAAAAGGGTCTCAAGCATGCTTCACTTGGTACCAACACATTTACCTATGGCCTTATGGTTGAAACCTAGTTGTTGGTAGAAAATAGATGTAGTTGTTACCATTTAACTCTTGCGTTGACTTAAACAGTCATCGAGTGGTTCAGCCAAGCCATTTGTGATTCTCAATCTTAACTAGGGTTGTTGTGGCCCTCGACTCCATCCTGTTTAGCAATCCAACAGCATGAGAGGTGATATATTTAGTTGCAAGTCCAAGTAATCGTACTAATTGTATAGAACTTGCCCTGAATAGTTTTTTAGGCGTAATTCTAAGTGTAGCTTGGTTTGAGAAATGATTGTAGGCTCTCCTTGATCCAATTTGAAATTTAAAATCTTCCATAGCCTACCAATGTGATATCCCCAGTCAACCTATTTGATCCTAAGCCATTTTTCTTTCAATAACCACGTTACACGCCTTTATCCGTTTTGTAATGGCCCTATCTTGGCACCCGATCTTTCCTTAGAATTATTGAGAAACAATTGGCAAAAACATAAGTTTGGAGGAGAGACGAGGAGTTTGAAAGTGATATAAAGGTACAATGAAGAGAAAGAAATGAAGAAAGGAGAAGGCAAAGAAAAGAAAGAAAGAACAAAAAGAAAAATGCCAAAAAGAAAGTGAATAAAGTAAAGAATTGAAGGGATTCAAAGGAAAACAAGAATGAAAAGGGCATGGAGTAAATAAAGAATGAGAAAAATGATTATCATGATCGAGAAAGAATGAAGATACGTTTCTCTAGTTCCCCCGAGGAAAAAGAAAATGACTCAAAGAGTCGGTAAAGTATGAGCCAAAAAAAGAAGATGGAGTGCTTAAGGAAAGATGAACCCATTCTTTTCCAACAAGTCCTATCTTAATCCAAAATCCTTCATTGCATCCCCAAAAAGACCTACATGATTTCAAGTTGAGTGTGCTTACATGAGTGGTGATTTACATAAGGGGCAAGCTTATGGTACTTAGAGCCGGACTTGGTACATTCTTTTGAGAGAGATGGGCGAACTTTTTACAATCCTTGCTTCGAGTGTTGCATTTCTAAAGTAAGATATGCTAAAAGAGAGTAGAGGAGGAGGAGTTTGGGATCCACAATGAACTACATAATAGAGCGAGCGTCCTTGATGAATAGAGTCAGCAATTGATGCTCTAGTGACATATTAGAACTATTGTACTCAAAAAGTCAAATTATTGAATTGTTGATAATTCATACGTGTTGTGGGTAATTCTTAGTACCAATTGGTGTGTGATTGATTCACCTTAGGCCAGCTGAAATAGTTCTTGTCTTGTGGAGGTGGGAATTACCTTATTTGCTTGAGGACAAGAAAAAATTTACGTTTGGGGGAGTTGATAAGTAGGGATTTTGACCACTTATTTGCACTCTTTTACTTTCGTTTTAGCTTAAAATTGCTTAAAGGTATTCCCGAAAACTAATAGAATGTGGTTGCAGGTGTGTTGGAATATGAGCCAAAGAAATGAAAATCAACTCAAGAAGGAGTAATTTTGGATAAGGACCAAAACAAGGCTAAAAAGGCACAATGTGGACCGCACAATATTGAGTGCAGCAGCAGAACATAAGGAAGCCTCTGACATAACTCACATGCAAAATGCGGACAGCAAAATTCTAGTGTGGCCGCACTCATAATTGTGCAGTCCACATAATAGGAGAATCAGAGAGCCATGTTTTTGGAAGATTAAAGATGTGCAAACAACATTGTTATTGTGAGGCCGTAGGAGGCAAAAATGTAGCCGCACTCACAAATGTGTGGTCCGCATACTGAAGGCTAGCTCCAGTCCAGGTTCAAGTATACAGCCGCACTCCCAAATGTGTGGTCCACATACTAAAGCCTAGCTCTAGTCCAAGTCCAAGTACGCTGCCACACTAAAAAATGTGGGGTCTGCACAATTAAATGAAGTGCGGCTGCAAAAAGCCCAATTGACTAGTCAATCACAACATGCGGACCGCATACAAAATTTTGCGACTGCACAATCTTTGTAGAGGCAATTTTGTCAGATATTTTCAGCTTAGTATAAATAGAGTTTTTTGTCATTTTTACGTGAAGTTTTGTATATTTTCTTTTAAGAGAGCACCTGAGCTATTTTTCTTTCATGGATTGGGTAACATTGTATTAGTTTCATATTTTAGCATTAGATTTTATTCCCTTAATCATCTATTATGGATTTTATCTTAGTTTCTTTTTTAATTTCTTCATTTTCTATGAGTAGCTAAATTTCTAGCTAGTGTTGTGACCCAACCCTAGTGTGGGTACTTAATGGGTTTTTGATTTAGGGCTTTTTTATGATTGGGTTAGTGATATTTAGCCTAGTTCTTGCTGGAACTCAAGAATTAATGGTTGGAAACATTAAGTTAAGTGTGCTTACTTCAGTGGTTATTTACACAAAGGGGCAAGCTTATGGTACTTAGAGACGGACTTATGACATTCTTTTGAGAGAGATGAGCGAACTTTTTACAATCCTTGCTTCGAGTGATGCATTTCTAAAGTGAGATATGCCAATGGAGAGTAGAGGAGTTTGGGATCCACAATGACCTACCTAATAGAGCGAGCATCCTTGATGAATAGAGTCAACTCTTGATACTCTAGTGTCACATTAGAACTATTGTACTCAAAAAGTCAAATCATTACATTGTTGATAATTCATACGCGTTGTGGGTAATTGTTGGTCCCAATTAATGTGTGATTGATTCACCTTAGGCCAGCTGAAATAGTTCTTATCTTGTGGAGGTGGGAATTACCTTATTTGCTTGAGGACAAGAAAAAGCTTAAGTTTGGGGGAGATGATAAGTAGGGATTTTGACTACTTATTTGCACTCTTTTACTTTCGTTTTAGCTCAAAATAACTTAAAGGTATTCTCGAAAAACTAATATAATGTGCTTCCTTGCAGGAGTGTTGGAATATGAGCCAAAGAAACGAAAAGCAACTCAAGAAGGAGTAATTATGGACAAGGACCAAAACAAGGCTAAAAAGGCACAATGTGGACAGCACAATATTGAGTGCGGCCGCAGAACATAAGGAAGCCTCTGATAGAATTGCCATGCAAAATGCGGACCGCACAATTCTAGTATGGCTGTAGAAGATGAAGTTCACAGAGTAATATTTTTGGGCCATAAAGAAATACGGACCGAATAATTATTGTGCGGCCACAGCATGTCAAGTGCGGCCGCACTCATAATTGTGCGGTCCACAAAATAGGAGAACCAGAGAGCCATGTTTTGGAAGATTGAAGATGTGCAGACCACACTGTTATTGTGCGGCCGCAGGAGATAATATACGGCCGCACTCACAAATATGCGGTCCGCATACTGAAGGCCATCTCCAGTCCAAGTTCAAGTATACAACCGCACTCACAAATGTGCGGTCCACATACTGAAGGCCAGCTCCAGTCCAAGTTCAAGTATGCGGCCGCACTCAAAAATGTATGGTCCGCACAATTAAATGAAGTGCGGCCACAATCCAATTTTATGCGATCGCAGAAAGCCCAATTGACCAGTCAATCTCAACGTGCAGACCGCATACAGAATTGTGGGACTGCACAATCTCCGTAGGAACAATTTTGTCAGATATTTTCAGCTTACTATAAATGGAGCTTTTTGTCATTTTTATGTGAAGTTTTGTAAGTTTTGTTTTGAGAGAGCACCTGAGCCGTTTCTCTTTACTATACTGGGTAACATTGTATTAGTTTAACATTTTAACATTATATTTTCTTCCCTTAATCATCTATTATGGATTTTAGTTTAGTTTCTTCTTCAATTTCTTCAGTTTCTATGAGTAGCGAAATTTCTAGCAAGTGTTGTGACCCAACCCTAGTGTGGGTACTTAATGGGCGTTTGATTTAAGGCTTGTTTGTGATTGGGTTAGTGATATTTAGCCTAGTTCTTGCTGGAATACAAGAATTAATGGTTGCAAATATTAAGTTGAGTGTGCTTACATTAGTGGTGATTTACATAAGGGGCAAGCTTATGGCACTTAGAGATGGACTTATGGCATTCTTTTATGAGAGATGAGTGAACTTTTTACTATCCTTGCTTCGAGTGTTGCATTTCTTAAGTGAGATATGCTAGAGGAGGAGGATCTTGGGATCCACAATGACCTACATAATAGAGCAAACGTCAACTCTTGATGCTCTAGTGTCACATTAGAACTATTGTACTCAAAAAGTCAAATCATTGCATTGTTGATAATTGATACGTGTTGTGTGTAATTGTTGATCCCAATTGATGTGTGATTGATTCACCTTAGGCCAGCTGAAATAGGTCTCGTCTTGGGGAGGTGGGAATTACCTAATTTGCTTGAGGACAAGCAAAAGTTTAAGCTTGGGGGAGTTGATAAGTAGGGATTTTGACTACTTATTTACACTCTTTTACTTTCGTTTTAGCTCAAAATTGCTTAAAGGTATTTTCAAAAGTTAATAAAATGTGCTTTCTTGCAGGAATGTTGGAATATGAGCCAAAGAAATGAAAATAAACTCAAGAAGGAGTAATTTTTGACAAGGACCAAAATAAGGCTAAAAGGGCACAATGTGGACCGCACAATATTGAGCGTAGACGCAGAACATAAGGAAACCTTTGATAATTCCCATGCAAAATGCGGACCGCACAATTCTAATGCGGTTACAAAAGAAGTAGTTCAGAGAGTTGTATTTTTTGGCTATGAAGAACTGCGGACCGAACCATTATTATGCGACTGCAGGATGCCAAGTTTAGCCGCACTCATAATTTTGTGGTCCACAGAATAGAGAATCAGAGAGTCATGTTTTTGGAAGATTGAAGATATGCAAACCGCACTATTATTTTGCGGCCGCAAGAGGCCAAAATTGGGTCGTACTCACTAATGTGTGAACCGCATACTGAAGGCCAGCTCCAGTCCAAGTTCAAGTATACAGCCGCACTCACAAATGTGCGGTCCACATACTGAAGGCCAGCTCCTGTCCAAGTTTAACTATGCGGCCGCACTCAAAAATGTGTGTTCCGCACAATTAAATGAAGTGCGGTCACAATCCAATTTTATGCGGCCGCAGAATGTCCAATTGACCAGTCAATCTCAACATGCGGACCACATACAGAATTGTGCGACTGCACAATCTCCGTAGGGATAATTTTGTCAGATATTTTCAGCTTAGTATAAATAGAACTTTTTGTCATTTTTAGGTGATGTTTTGTAAGTTTTGTTTTGAGAGAGCACCTGAGCCGTTTTTCTTTAATGTATTGGGTAACGTTGTATTAGTTTAACATTTTAACATTAGATTTTCTTCCCTTAATCATCTATTATGGATTTTAGTTTAGTTCCTTCTTTAATTTCTTCATTTTCTATGAATAACTAAATTTCTAGCTAGTGTTGTGACCCAACCCTAGTGTGGGTACTTAATGGATGTTTGATTTAGTTCTTGTTTGTGATTGGGTTAGTGATATTTAGCCTAGTTCCTGCTGGAATTCAAGAATTAATGGTTGCAAAAATTGATTCATGACTATTTGACTTAGTCTTTACTTGAGAAAGATAGACTAAGTCTAGGAAAACTTGGCTAACAAGGAATTGGGGTTAACTCAAGAAATTGATAGTCCCAAATTAAAGGATTGAATATAGAGATAGTAAGATCTGACTTTAGAATTTAACACTATTTTTTGCAATACCCATTTGGACTTGAGAAAGCCAAAATGGGCAAAATCACTCTAACTACTGAGAGGTATTGAGTGGGTAATTGTGTGTGATTGCTATATTACAACCCCGACTAATCAAACTTTCCCTAGAGTTACAACCCATAAGGTGACCACCTAGGTGAAAGTCACGACCCTAGATCTTTTATAACTTGAAAACAACACCAAAAATATTGTCTCTTAGCTTTACAATTATAATCGATAGCTTAAAAGTAGAAGTAAAAACAACAACTTAATATGTGGAAGTGCAATCTTGGGTATATCATACAGTCACACTAGATGTATACCTAATTCAAAATCTAACCCCCTGTGGATTCGACCCCGACTTGCGTTGGGTTTTTATTATTGCTTCGACCGCCTCACAACCTATATTTGTGGTATGAGTTCGGGCGACATCAGAACCTCCAAATCCATATCTGGGCATATGCCTAAGCTCAAAATTACCATGCGAACCTATTAAAATCATCAAAAATACTATTCCAAGGCCGTCTACACAAAAGTCAAACTCCGGTTAACTCTTACAACTTAAGCACCCAACCTTGAGACTAAGTGCCCCAATCCCATCCAAAACTTCCCCGAAGCCAACCTAATCAACCCGCAATTAACATAACAATAAATACACGTATGTTAAGCATCAAATAGGAGTAATGGGGATAAAATAGTCAAAATAGCTGGCCAGGTTGTTACATTGTTGCTGTCAGTCCCGAAGATATTTTAGTGGCATCAACATCCCCTATCCCTGAAGCATGGAACTACTCTCATAAGTTTTCTCAAAAGTGTATTATTTTGAAAGTGCTTTAATTATCTCCTAAACTTTCCTTTCATTTATCTTATCCATTCTCTAGGTTTTGCCAGCAATAGAGGATGGGACAAATATTGGAGTAAAGGAAAAAGAGTGCAGCGGTTACTTTTAGCATAGTTAGTGATCTTCAATAGTAGTATCTTTTAATATGAGTTACGTGCTAGTTGATTGGTAATTTAACTCTATCTTGATTTTTCAATTGATATGAACCTTTAACAGTTATAGCAAAAATCTGGTAAGGCCCTGCCAAATTCGATCCAAACTTTCGGTGATTACTTTCTGAGTATTATGAGTCACTTTTCATAAGACCAAGTCTTCGAATTTAAACTAAGGATGATTTACTTTGCGGTTATAATATCTTTCCATCCTCTACTTATGTGCCATCATTCTCACATAAGCCAAATTTCGATGTTCTTCAAGCAAATCCAACTTAATCAACATTGCTTTGTCATTTTCCTGCTCATTGACCAGGAGAACCTCAGGTTGTTTCTCCTATATCCACCGGAATCAGAGCTTCTGCACCATACACAAGGGAAAGAAGTGTTTCTCCGGTGCTTGATTTTTCCATGGTTCAATAAACCCATAATACTCCCGGTAACTCCTTAGTCCATCTTCTTTTTGCATCCTCTTAACTTCTTTTTAAGGTTTCAAATTATTAGCTTGTTCGTTGACTCTACTTAACCATTAGCATTGGGATGATACTGAGACAATGTGATCCTTTAATTCTTCAATCCCTCTAAGAATTTTGTAACTTTGGAGCCTATGAATTGAGGCCCGTTATCACAAGCAATTTAATTTTGGTACTCCAAATCGAAAAATAATGTGATCCCAAATAAAATCTATAACCTCCTCTCATTCTCTGACCTTCTTAAAAGTACTTGCTTCAACCCATTTAGTAAAAAAATCAGCCAAAACAAAATGAAAATTTAACTGTCCGGGTTCTTGAGGTAAAGGACTAACTATATCCATCTCCTATTTCATAAACGGTCATAGAAACACCATTAAATGCAATACTTTCGTCGAAGGCTGGTGTACCAGCTGAGCATAGAGTTAGCATTTATCACATTTTTCACAAATGCCTTTGCATCTTGCTCCATTCGGGGCCAATAGTATCCGACTCTTATTAATTTGAGCACCAATGAATCTTCTCTGGAGTGATTGCATTTGGATGATACTGAGACAATGTAATCCTTTTATTATTCAATCCCTCTAAGAATTTTGTAACTTTGGAGCCTATGAATTGAGGCCCGTTGTCACAAGCAATTTATTTTGGTACTCCAAATCGAAAAATAATGTGATCCCAAATGAAATCTATAACCTCTTCTCATTCTCTGACCTTCTTAAAAGTACTTGCTTCAACCCATTTAGTAAAATAATCAGCCAAAACAAAATAAAAATTTAACTGTCCGGGTTCTTAAGGCAAAGGACTAACTATATCCATCACCCATTTCATAAATGGTCATGGAAACACCACTAAATGCAAAGGTTTCGTCGAAGGCTGGTGTACCAGCTGAGCATAACATCAGCATTTATCACATTTTTCACAAATGCCTTTGCATCTTGCTCCATTCAGAGCCAGTAGTATCTGATTCTCATTAATTTGAGCATCAATGAATCTTCTCTGGAGTGATTGCCCCAAACTCCTTCATGAACTTCCCTCATCATATAATCAACTTTTGTTTCTCCTAAGCATAAAGCCAATGGACCCTGAAAGATCTGGAGTATAGTTATCCATCAGCAAGGAAATACTGTATAACTTTTGTTCTTAATGCCCAGGAGGATTTAGAATCACCAGGCAGTTTACCATGACTTAGATTTTTTACAAATTTGTTTGTCGAATCCCAAACTAGACTTTTTTGAATTAACTGCAATAACCATCTATATCTAGGATCGAATGCAACAACTGCATCGAAATCAGTGATGTTCATCTCCGTTGAAGAACCCAAGTTAGCTAACATATCAGCCTCCATGTTCTTCTCTTTTGGAATATGCATCATAACCACTCCCTGAACTGGGAAATCAAAAATTGGTCATTATTAAAATACTATTGCATACGCTCTTCTTTAGCATCAAAAATCTCATATATCTGATGAACCACCATTTCGGAATCATAATTTACTTCAATCACTTTGGAGCCTAATCCTCGGGCTAATTAAATTCCAGCAACCATAGCCTCATACTCAGCTTTATTGTTAGTTAACAGAAAAATTCAAATGGCCTTCCTCAGAATTTATCCCGAAATATTAATTAATATTATCCCAAGATCGGACTCTTTCACGTTGGATGAACCATTTGTAAACTAGGTCCAAACATAGAAAATAGTCCTCGTTACCAAAATTTCTTCTTTTGCAGCTAAAGGCATCATCCCCGGATAAAAATCAGCCACAAAGTTGGCCAAATCTTATGATTTGATTACAGTCCACAGTTTATATTAAATATCAAATTCACTAATTTTGACTGCCCATTTAGCCAGTAAACCCGACAACGGTAAATTAAAAGAGAAAGGCGAAGGAAAAAAGACGAGAGAGCAAGACCTAGAAGGCTCGCAGCTACCACTACAGTAAGCACTCCGCTCATTTGCAAGCCCCTTTAGAGATAGGGGCGAGTAAGGACTCAGGTTTATGAAGGAAATTCTTAGGGAAAAAGTCATTAGAATGGCAATAAGGTGACATTGAAAGTAAGGTCTAAGCTTTCGAGAGGGGAACCGCGAGAGCTAGAGTCAACTTTTCTAGTTGCGAACATCGATTTTCTGTATCTGATAATATCTGGTAACATATTAAATAGGGAATTGCATACCTTCCTCTTCTTGGACTAGAACAAGACTTACCACAAATTCTTAAACCACCAAATACACTAAAAACTGCTCCTTATCCTTTGGTTTAGACATTAAATGAGGACTTGACAAGTAATCTTCAAATTCTTCAATGCTTGCTAGCACTCTAGTGTCCACGAGAATTCATTCTTATTTTTTAATAATGAAAAGAATCTATGACACTTCTCTGAAGATCTTGATATAAAGATGCTAAGGGTCGCTAACCTGTTGGCCAAACTTTGCACCTCCTTTACGCTTTTCAGTTGATCAAGAATATCTTCTATGGATTTGATCTTGTTATGGTTTACTTCAATTCCTTTTCATGAAACAAAGAAGCCAAGTAATTTTGTGAATCCAACTACAAAATTATATATCTCCAGTTAAGCTTCATGTTGAACTTCCTTAAGATGTCAAAAGTTTCTTGAAGGTGAGTCAAATGGTCCTCTATACAAAGAGACTTAACCAATGTGTCATCAATATAAACTTTATTATTTTACCAATTTGATGTTTAAACATCTGATTGACAAGCCTCTAATAGGTGACTCGGGCATTATTGAGCCCAAACGACATCATATTGTAACAATACATACCAAAATTTGTAATAAATAATTTTTTCGCTTGATTCTCTGGGTGCATCCTAATTTTATTATACCCGTAATATACATCAAGTAAACTCATCAACTCGTGCTCACATGTAGAATCAATCATTCAATCAATGTTCGGCAATGGGAACGTGTCTTTAGGGCAAGCCTTATTTAAGTCCTTAAAATCAATACACATTCTTAACTTATTATTCTTTTTTGGTACTGCTACTACATTAGCTAACCAATCAGGATACTTATTTTCATGTATTGAACCTATATTAAGCAACCTGGTTACCTCCTCTTTTACAAACATATTTCTGACCTCAGCTATTGGCCGTTTTTTCTGCTTTGTCGGGGGGAACTTGGGGCCCAAGCTTACCTTGTGAACTGCCACTTCCAGTGGATACTTGTCATATCAAAGTGAGACCACGCAAAAAAGTCAATGTTAGTCTAAATAATTTTAATAATGGCAAGTCTGTGCTCGGGGATCAACCATATTCCCAAGTAAACCTTTCTTGTGGGAAACTCCTCGAACAAAGTGACTTGTTCAAGATATTCCACAGTCGATTTTGTTGCATCCATTTTTTCTAGTACTTGGAAAGACCTAGGTACCTGCTAAATATGCAGTGTCTCCTCTTCACAATCATCTTCTTTCGTTACTTTCACAAGGACTGAAATGGAAGTTGACACAGGTTCCTGTAATTGCTATTTATTGATTCTTTACGCCTTCTTGTTAGACAAAGTAAAGACATTGATTTCCCTTGCAATGGGTTGATCCCCTCGAATTTGTTTAAACACATCCGGTGTTGGGGACTTAAGCAAATGATGATAAGTTGATAGCACAATCTTCATTTCATGGATCAATCGTCTACCGAAAATCAAGTTATATCCCATATCACCATCTACAACATCGAATAATGTAGATTTCATCACCCCTTCAGCATACGTAGAAAATACAATCTCTACTCGGGTTGTCACACCTGTTAATTTGAACCCAACAAAAAACTTTGATGCTGGAACTATGTTTGCATTCATTTTTTCTTGATCTAGGACTCTTAACTTAATAATATCGGCTGAACTACCTGTATAAACCAACACAAGCTTACATTTAAAATCTAAAATATTTAAAGATATTCCAAGCATCATTGTGTGGTAAAATAATGCCCTCAACATGTTCCATTCATCAGTGAAGGTAATTTTATCATCTTCTGGTGCTTCTCGGGTCCTCTTGCCATGAGTGATTTATATCTTCGTCTTCTTTATATGCTAAAATTTCACCTCATTTGCTTCAACCCCTCCAAAAATTATGTTTATTGTAAGACGGTGGACCCTGTTGGCTTCTCCAGTTCTGTTGTATCACGGCCCCGATCATAATTGCTCTTAGCCTGGTCAGTTAAGAACTCTCTAAGATGACCATTTTTCAACAACATCGCTATCTATTAGGATCGTGGAATTCGCACCACAAATTAGGATCACTCTTACCAAGGTCCGATCGAATTGGTTTTGGGAACCTTGCTTACTTTATATTCCTCATGGAAGAGACTAGCTCCACTAAGCTAATATTGAAACTGTAATTTGATAATTGGGGATATCCTATATCCCGAGACCTCGATAGCTCTTTATCCTACAAAGCTTTACTACTTTTCCCACGATTAGAACTCATGTCTCATCTGGGTCTTTCCAATGACTGAAAACCTTTAAATCCATGGCATTGACCTATCCGTGTATCTGACCTTTTGTTTGACACATACAGTTAAAAACGACTCCTAGATGGTCTTCGGTCCGCATCAAGGTCACTCTTGAACTTTTCTAGATTCCGATCATGATTTCAACTAGTGAAAGATACCAAAGAACCAAATTGATAGTCTTCAATCCTAATTTTGGATTCATAGAGATTATGGACATTAGCCCATGTCGTTTATTGAAATTCCAATAAGCTCTCCTTCTACTTCCTTGAGGCATGAGAGCTTAAGGGATTGAGACCCTTGATAAACGTTTTCGCTATCTATTTATCCGGTACCACTAGCAATAATATTCTCTCCTTTTGGAACCGGATCATGAACTCTCATAGCAACTTTGAGTCTTCTTGAGCGATCTTGAATATTTCAGCTTTCCTAGCTTGGAATTTTCTTGCCCCAATGTGATCTTTGATGAAAGAATCTTCAAGCATTTTAAAAGAATTAACTAAGTGTTCAAGTAAAATTGAATACCATGTTAAAGCCCCTTTTGTTAGTATTTCACCAAATTTCTTTAGCAAAACAGATTCGACCTCATGCGGATCCAACTCATTTACCTTTACACATGTGGTGTAGGTTATGATATGTTCCTGTGGATCCGATGTTCCATCGTATTTTAGAATATCCAGCATCTTAAATCTCTTTGGGATCAATTCCGAAGCAGCACTAGGTTTGAGTGACAGTTGAATACACTTCTTTGAGTCCGGGCCCTTCCGAACCAAAGGTTCCCTGGGGATCTGATCTATCCGAGCATGAAATTCCTTAGAATTCTGATCCATTCGAGCATTCATTTCCCTCATGAATCTCATGAGCTCAGTTTTGAAAGGATCGTCTATGTTATTTGTATTTTCAGATCTGCTACCTGAACAACCTTCTTGGTTGTTATTCGATCTGAACTCCTCCCTTGAAGTGACGTTACTGGTTCTTGGAGCTGTCTAAT
The DNA here is from genome assembly GCA_026770625.1 of Nicotiana glauca. NCBI lineage: Eukaryota > Viridiplantae > Streptophyta > Magnoliopsida > Solanales > Solanaceae > Nicotiana > Nicotiana glauca. Next base: position 207,484 of record MU709933.1, read on the forward strand.
TTATAGTCATACTAGGAGTGTGATGAACCGGTCGGACTTCTTAAGAATTAACTCCCCGATCCCCTATTAACTACTTTTTCTAAGTTTATTTTTGCTAATTTTATTTGCCGGGATGTTCGGTTTTAAGTTTCGAAGAGTTTTGGGACACTTAGTCCCTAAATGAGAGCTTAAGTGTTGGAAATTTGGCCGTAGTTGGAACAGTATGAAGACGGCCTCAGAATGGAAATTTGATAGTTCTGTTAGCTCCGTCGGGTGATTTTTGGGTTAGGAGCGTGTTTTGGAGGTCCGTAGCTGTTTTAGGCTTGAAATGTCGAAGATTGAATTTTGGAAGTTTCCGGTTCGGAAGTGAGATTTTGATCCAAGAGTCGGAATGGAATTTCGAGAGTTGCAGTAGCTTCATCATGTCATTTGGAATGTGTGTGCAAAATTTTAGGTCATTCGGACGTGGTTTGATAGACTTTTTGATCGAAAGTGTATTTTATAGAGTTTTTATAATTTTAGGCTTGAATTCAATGAAACAATTGTGTTTTGGTGTTGTTTGTAACATTCCAAAGATTGAAAAAAGTTTGAATGATGCGTTAATATATGGTTGTGCTTTTGGTTATGGTCCCGGGGGCCTCGGGTGTGTTTCAGATGCTCAACGGATCATTTTTATAACTTGTTGAATTGCTGAACTGCTGGAATCTGGTATTGTTCTATGCGATCGCATAGTGTAATTACGGAGGGAGTCTAATTCTTTATTTGCGATCGCATTGCTTGACTCGCAATCGCATAGTACTGCCCCTTCCTCTTTCGCGTTCGCATTTGCCCCATCGCGTTCACGTAGTAGAAACATGAGTCGGTAGCTCAGTAGCCCAATTTCTTCTTCGCGTTCGTGTGTCTTCAACAGCGATCGCGTAAGGCCATCTTTTCCTCTTACGCGATCACGTGCTTCCTTTCGCGTTCGTGTAGACCTTTTTCTGGAGCCTTCATTATTACTCTTCGCGATCGCACGCCTTCTTTCGCGATCGCGATGTACAATATACCTGGGCAGAATTTAAAACCCAAAATAGAGGGTTTGGACCATAATTCATATTTTGAACCTGGGAGCTCGGGAGATTAGGAATTTTAGGAGGATTTTCACCTGGGCAACTTGGGTAAGTGATTCTTACTCGGTTTAGACTAATTTTCATGAATTTTCACTTAAATTCATCCTTTAATTTTGGAATTTTGGTGGAAATTGGGGGAAAAGTTCTTGGACCTAGAAATTGAGTTTTGATTGGGCACTTGACATCGGATTTAGATAATTTTAGTATGGTTGGACTCGTGAGAGTACGAGATTTCTGAAAATATAAATTTTACCTGATTCCGAGACGTGGGAACAACGGCCATTTTGATCATTTTAAATAATTTCGCGTATTATCTTAGAATTTAATTGTAGAATCAGCTTCTTGAAATATTATTTACATTATAAAATGGAATGGAATAGATTTAGGCCATTTGGAATAGGATACTTGGGGAAAAAATGTGGTTTCTAGTTGATTTTGAGTACGGTTCGAGGTAAATGACTTGTCTAACCTTGTGTGGGGGACCTTCCCCTTAGGATTGGTATGTTTGATAACTGAATTGTCTTGCGCGTGAGGTGACGAGTGTTACACCCTGCAATATTACGATGATGTTACGTCTTGCAGTATTAAGTTACGACAATGTTGGACCCTGTAGTATTTTACGTTGAATTTGTTGTAAGGTAATTAACATCAATCGAAGGAAAAGATTATTTGGAGATTATAAAGATTGTAAGTGATGAATAAATTCGTGAAGGTGAGAAGGAAATCAAGTCGAAGAAAATGAATTTCGTTTAAGTTTGATATTTTGGGATAAAATACGGCCCGAGCTAAAAAATACACGGTATTTGTGGACTAGTGCCATACAAGGTACTACATGGCCATGATAGTAAGGTGTACAAGGTATGTTAAAAGAGGTTAGTATTTAATCAAGTAGAGACAATTTTTATATAATACGGATAATTGATTAATTACCGAGTAACAGGACATTACCCGACTAACTAAGAAAGCAAGTCGAAGAAAATGAATTTCGTTGAAGTTTGACATTTTGGGATAAAATACGGTCCGAGCTAAAAAAATACCCTGTATTTGAAGGAAAGCAAGTCGAAGAAAATGAATTTCGTTAAAGTTTGACATTTTGGGATAAAATACGGCCCGAGCTAATAAATACCCGGTATTTATGGACTAGTATCATACAAGGTACTACATGGCCATGATAGTAAGGTGTACAAGGTATGTTAAAAGAGGATAGTATTTAATTAAGTAGAGACAATTTTTATATTATACTGGTAATTGATTAATTACCGAGTAACAGGACATTACCCAGCTAACTAATAAGCGGGTAATTTTTTGGATAAGTTTAAATCCACCAACGTGGCAGCGATTAAGATTTAAAATAATGACTCTTGTATTAAAAGGCAACATGGCACATTTGGAAGTTAATGGGCCCTACTAACTAGAATTCTTGAAGAATTCATTTTCAAAGTGCTAAGCTCCATTGTTGGATGAAAGCAACTTACAGATGATACTACAACAAATCAACCAAAATAATCCCTTATCATCTTTCCAAACTTCCATCAATATGTGACATTTAATTAGCATCTGGATAGAAACGCTTGTAGCTTAATTAATGTCGAAGAGATCACAACAGCATAAATCTTTTTGATATGACAGTGTAAGTTATCCAAACTTACAAATACATAATTATGTACATGTGATATACGTACCTAATTGCCACTGTTCTATATAAGCTGGCAAGGTCACCACGTTATGAGGCAGTCTACGATCCGACTGAGAATTTGTAAATTCTTAGCAACGGAGAAATTTTGCGGTTTTAAAGAAGCACAGTACAACCTTTCTTAAAGATATCATACGAATTTATTTTCCTACTTCTATCCGCTGTTACGTATTTTCGCAAAACAAAATTGGTTCAGATATGTTAAGGATATCCCTTCTTTCTTTTGGCATGATCCAAGAAATAATACGTAAACGTAACGATATTCCATAAGTGATTCTACTCTTAGTAGTTAAGGATGTCTACGTTATTCATTCTTTTAAAGTGATATTCAAGCATGCCTAAGTATGTATCTAGTTCCCTATTGAGGTATTGGATAAAGATGTTATTGTTCATAATATAGTAATACATGCATCTTCACGCATATGCATTTACCATCGAGCTACAGCCGGTCGGGCAGTCATGCATTTACCACCGAGCTACGGCCGGTTGGGCAGTCATGCATATTCATTTACCACCGTGCTACGGCCGGTTGGGCAGACATTCATTTACCACCGGACTACGGCCGGTCGGGCAGTTACCACAGGTTGGGCAGATATGTTTCATTATTTACCACCGGTTGGACAGTCATGCATTTACCACCGTGCGACGGCCGGTCGGGCAGTTACCACTGAACAGTTGGGCAGTCATGCATCATACGATATGGATAAGAGTATTAAATAGAAGCATTATATATATATATATATATATATATATATATATATATATATATATATATATATAGAGAGAGAGAGAGAGAGAGAGAGAGTATGCATATACGATGGAACTTCAGAGATTTAGGTTGATTATTGTATATTATTAATTAATGTTGATTTATCGTTATGTTTTTGTTCTGCCTTACATACTCAGTACATTATTCGTACTGACGTCCTTTTGTTGGGAACGCTACGTTTCATGCCCGTAGGTCCCAATAGATAGGTCGAGAGCCCTCCAAGTAGGCTATCAGCTCAGTGGAAGATATTGGTGTGCTCCATTTGCTTCGGAGTTGATTATTTGGTTAGTATGAATTAGACGTATATTGTTTGGTACGGCGGGACTCTGTCTCGACCTTTATGATATTTGTGTACTCTTAGAGGCCTGTAAACATATGTCGCATACATGAATATAATGATGAATACAATAATTTTGTTGGCCTTTAAGGCCCGTATGTCACGTGTATATAATGATGTAATAAGAAAGATATGTTATGTTGGTACTCGGTCGAGTAAGGTACCGTGTGCCCGTCATGGCCCATCGGTTTGGGTCGTGACAGCGAGCGCGTACTTGTGCAAATTATTGGAAATCCGGTTTTATTAAAGTATCTATTAGCATGTTTCCTTTCCTGCTTTATTATACTTGCAAATTTAGCATGTTGTTAGTTAGAAAAGCATGTTTAGCTGACTTAAATTGCCTTGATTGCACTACGTGAAGCATGTTATGCTAAAATTACTTGTTTCCTTGATATGAAATTTCATTTATGATATCTTCTTGTTGTTGCTCCGTATTTACATTGGGACTATGGATGTGGGATTCCGGTAGCTCCCCCCTTGTTTTTTTACTTTGGGACAACGGGTTAGATTCCCGGTAGATCCCCCTGCACAGTTATAAGGAACTACGGAAATGCATCCGGTAGATTCCCCTAGTACTGGATATTTATATTTGGGACTACGGATCGGGATTTCGCAAGATCCCCGTGCATTGATAATTGGACTACGAGACGGTATCCTGAGAGATCCACAGGACAGTTGATGAAAGGGACTATAGGACGGTATGCCGGGAGATCCTCATTGTTACTATTGGTATTGAGATGTTCGTATTTCAGTGTTTACTCTGTTCTTTGTATATTTGTTGTTGCCTTGTATAACCTGTCTTATTTCACTGTTGTACTCATTTATATTTATGATTTCATACTTTTGAAACTTTATATTATGTTTAACCCCAATACGGCCCTGACCTTCCTCGTCATTACCTGACCGAGGTTAGGCTAGGCACTTACTCAGTACCACGTTGGTGTACTCATGTCCTTTCTGCGCACATTTTTCATATGCATATCCTGGTACCTTTACCCAGGCTTATCACCCTTGAGGCAAGGAGACCTATCAGATACTTCGAGATACATCTGTCGCGTCCACAGACCGATGAGTCTCTATCTCATTCTATCATTAGTATTTAGCCTTCTTTCTTACTGTTGCTATAAATATTTTGGAGTAAGAGCATTAAACTACGTTTCTTTTAGCTTGTGTTCCCGTGAGTTTTCGGGTTTTGGGATAGTACTGTAGAGTTTTGTGATGTTGAGTTGTATATGCCGAGCAGCACTTTATATACTGTTTTCCTTCAGTTGTTCAGTTTTAATTAATTATTTTTCAAGTTAGTTTATTTTCCGCATTATTAGGCTTACCTAGTCGTAGAGACTAAGTGCTATCACGATAGTTCACGGAAGGCGCACTAGGGTTGTGACAAGTTGGTATCAGAGCTCTAGGTTCATATGAGTCATGGAACACAGGCTGGTATCTTAGAGTCTCGCTGATCAGTACAGAGACGTCTGTACTTATCTACGAGAGGCTATGTAACCGTTAGGAAAAATCTTTACTTTATTCTATTTCCTTGTCGTGCAATATTTTGACATCACAATTCTAAACTTCTGTCTTCTATTCTCTCATAGATGGTGAGGACATGTTCTACTCGGGATGATCAGGCATCTGCGCCCCTATTGCAACCGTCAAAGGCTGGGGTAGAGGCCGAGGACGCGCACATGGTGCAGCGAGAGCACATACGCAAGCTGCCGCCGAGGTACCACCAGCAGATCCAGCCGGTGTCCAGGCACCTGACATGCCTACTACTACTACTACTCCATCCCTTCAGGAGACTTTGGCACAGTTCATGAGTATGTACACCACTTTGGCTCAGGCAGGGTTGTTTCCCCTTGCTGCAGCCACATTCCAGGCCGGGAGAGGAGTACAGACTCCCGCCACCCGCACTCCTGAGTAACGAGTACATGTTGAGTAGGTGCTTGAGATTATTCTTGTACCGCCTGCAGCGCCAGTTCAGCCCGAGGGCATGGCAGCGGCTTCCGAGCAAGCGCAGCTGAGGCTTGAGAGGTTCAAGAGGTACAAGGCTATTGAGTTCAATGGTCTAGCATCATAGGATGCTCTGGGATTTCTTGATGAGTGTTACCATATCCTCCGTACTATGGGTATATCAGGATCGAGCGGAGTTTCTTTCATTACTTTCCAGCTTCGGGGAGCCGCCTATGATTGATGGCACACCTATGAGTTAGACAGTCCAGATGCGGCTGCTTCACTTACTTGGGCTCAGTTTTCGGACCTGTTCCTGAGAGAGTATGTTCCTCGGAGCCTTAAGGACGCATGGCGCGTAGAGTTTGAGCATTTGCGCCAGGGTGCTATGACTGTTTCAGAATATGCTATCCCTTACACCAGTTTGGCTAGGCATGTACTAGCCTTGGTTACTACTATTCGTGAGAGGCTTCGCTGGTTTATTGAGGGGCTTATTCCTCCCATCAGATCTAGCATGGCTCGTGAGTTCGAGATAGATATTTCTTATTAGCAGGTGGTGAGCCTTGCTAGGAGGATTGAGGGTATGCATGCTAGAGATAGAGAGGAGAGGGAGGCCAAGAGGTATCGAGAGTCGGGCCATTTCTCTGGTGCTCGTACCCCAACTTCAGGTCATCATGGTAGGGGTTATATGAGTTGCCCCATTCATTCAGCTCTTCCCGTAGCCAGCAGTGCCCCCAGCTCCTCCTAGGCCTCAGGAGCCTTACTATGCACCTCTTGTTTCTAGCGTACCTTCTGCGCGGGGTGCTTTCAAAGGCCAGTACAGCAGACCTAGCCCAAGCCAGTCACAGCCACCACGTCCCCTCCAGAGCTTGTTTTGAGTGTGGTGGCACATGCCATATGGTTAGGGATTGGCCCAGACTTGGGAGGGGTGCACCTTCACAGAATTCTCAGCCACAGCGTGCCCCGCAGAGTTCTCAAGCTATGATCACAGCCCCAGTTGTTATCCCACCTGCCCAGCCATCCAGAGGTGGAGGTCAGGAGGTAGAGGTCGCCCTAGGGGGGAGGCCAGGCAAGATATTATGCTCTTCCTGCCCGTACCGAGGTTGTTGCCTCTGATTCTGCCATCTCAGGTATTGTCATGGTTTGTCATAGAGATGCATCGGTTCTATTCGATCCAGGCTCCACGTTTTCTTATGTGTCTTCTTACTTTGCTCCGCATTTGGGTGTACCTCGGGATTCTTTGAGTTCCCCTATTTATGTTTCTACGCCTGTGGAAGATTCTCTTGTTGTAGATCGTGTTTATCGGTCGTGTTTGGTTGATCTTAGTGGTTTCGAGATCAAAGTCGATTTATTGTTACTCAGCATGGTTGATATCGATATTATCTTAGGCATGGACTGGTTGTCACTCCATTATGCTATTCTTGATTGTCACGCCAATACCGTGACGCTGGCTATGCCAGGTGTACCGCTTGTTGATTGGAGGGGTGCTTTAGATCACACTCCCAGTAGAGTTATTTCTTTCCTTAAGGCTCAGCATATTGTTGGGAAGGGGTGTGACGCATAAATAGATTATGTAAGAGATGTCAGTATTGACACCCCTTCGGTTGATTTAGTTCCAGTAGTACGGGATTTTCCCGATGTGTTTCTAGCTGATCTTCTGGGCATGCCGCCTGATAGAGATATTGATTTTGGCATTGATCTATTGCCGGGCACTCAGACTATTTCTATACCCTCGTATCATATGGCTCCTCCTGAGTTGAAGGAGTTGAATGATCAGTTACAGGAATTTCTTGATAAGGATTTTATTCGGCCCAGTGTTTCGCTATGGGGTGCTCCTATCTTGTTTGTGAAAAAAAGACTGGTTCCATGTGTATGTGTATTTACTATCGCCAGTTGAACAAAGTTACAGTGAAGAACCGTTATCCTTTGCCTCATATTAATGATCTATTTGACCAGCTTCAGGGCGCACATTTGTTTTCTAAGATTGACTTGCACTCAGGTTACCATCAGTTGAAGATTTAAGAGCCAGATATCACGAAGATTGCCTTCAGGACTTGGTATGGTCATTACGAGTTCCTTGTCATGTCATTTGGGCTGATCAATGCCCCAACAGCTTTTATGCATTTGATGCACAGTGTGTTCAGGCCATACCTTGACTCGTTCGTCATTGTCTTTATTGATGATATTCTTTTATACTCCTAGAGTTGGGAAGATCATGAACAGCACCTGAGGACAGTGCTTCATACTCTGAGAGAAAAGAAATTATATGCAAATTTCTCGAAATGTGAGTTTTGATTGGATTCCGGGGCATTCTTGGGCCACGTACTATTGAGTGAGGGCATTCGGGTGGATCCGAAGAAAGTTGAGGCAGTCCAGAGTTAGCCCAGACCATCCTCCGCTACAGAGATTCACAGTTTCCTTGGCTTGATGGGTTCCTACCGTCGTTTTGTGAAGGAGTTTTCATCGATTACAGCCCCTATAACTAGGTTGACCCAAAAGGGTGCTCCATTTCAGTGGAAAGAGGAGTGTGAGGCGAGCTTTCAGAAGCTCAAGACAGCTTTGACTACAGTCCCAATTTTGATATTCCTACTGGTCCGGGGTCTTATACGGTCTATTGTGATTCCTCGAGGGTTGGCCTTGGAGTGGTGTTGATACAGGATGGTAGGGTGATTGCCTACGCATCCAGGCAGTTAAAGATACAAGAGAAGAACTACCTTGTTCATGACCTTTAGTTAGCTGTCATTGTTCGCGCCCTCAAGATTTGGCGCCATTACTTGTACAGCGTGCTTTGTGAGATTTATATTGACCATCGAAGCTTGCAGCACTTGTTCAAGCAAAAAGATCTAAATTTGTGCCAGAGGAGGTGGTTAGAGTTGCTAAATGACTATGATATCACTATTTTGTATCACCCGGGCAAGGCTAATGTGGTGGCCGACGCTTTGAGTCACTGGGCAGAGAGTTTGGGGAGCTTGGCTTATTTACCAGCATCAAAGAGGCCTATGACGATGGATATTCAGGCCTTAGCCAGCCAGTTTGTGAGACTAGACCTTTCGGAGCCCAACCGGGTTCTAGCTTGTGTGGTTTCTCGGTCTTCCCTATTTGATCATAACAGGGAGCAGCAGTATGATGAACCATATTTTCTTGTCCTCAAGGACAAGGTTCAACATGGCGATGCCCAAGATGTGACTATTGGTGATGATGGGGTATTGAAGATACAGGGTCGGGTCTGTTTACCCAATATTGATGGTATTCGAGAGTTGATTCTGAAAGAGGCCCATAGCTCGCGGTGTTCTATTCATCCAGGTTCCGCAAAGATGTATCATTATTTGATGCAGCACTATTGGTGGAGGCGGATGAAGAAAGATATAGTTGGATTCGTAGCCGGTGTCTCAACTGTCAGTAGGTGAAGTACAAGCACCAGAGACCGAGTGGGTTGCTTCAGCAGATAGAGATTCCGGAGTGGAAGTGGGAGCGGATCACCATGGACTTTGTAATTGGGCTCCCACGGACTTTGAGGAAGTTTGATGCCATTTGGGTGATTGTGGATCGGCTGACCAAGTCCCCCCATTTTATTCATGTGTGTACTACTTATTCTTCGGAGCGGTTGGCAGAGATTTATATCCGAGAGATAGTTCGCCTGCATGGAATTCCAGTTTCCATCATTTCATACAGAGGTACTCAATTCACATCATGTTTCTGGAGGTCCATTCAGCAGAAGTTGTGTACTCGGGTGGAGTTGAGCACAACATTTCACCCTCAGACAGACGGACAGTGCGAGTGCACCATTCAGATTCTTAAGGATATACTCTGTGCGTGTGTGATTGAGTTTGGAGGGTCTTCGGATAAGTTCTTGCCATTAGCAAAGTTTGGTTACAACAAAAGTTATCAGTCCAGCATTCAGATGGTGCCATATGAGGCCTTATATGGTAGACGGTATAGATCTCGGATGGTTTGGTTTGAGCCGGGTGAGGCTAGACTATTGGGCACAGATTTGGTTCAGGATGCCTTGGAGAAGGTTAAGGTGGTTCAGAATATACTCCGTATAGCCCAGTCCAGACAGAAGAGTTACGCAGACTGGAAGGTTCGTGATGTTTCCTATATGGTTGGAGAGCGAGTTCTGCTTCGGGTTTCGCCTATGAATGGCGTTATGAGGTTTGGGAAGAAAGGGAAGTTAAGTCCAAGGTTTATTGGACCTTTTGAGATATTGAGGCGTATTAGGGAGGTTGCTTATGAGTTTGCCTTATCTCCCAGGTTGGCAGGAGTTCATCCGATATTTCATGTTTCGATGCTCCAGAGGTATCACGGTGATCCGTCGCATGTGTTGGATTTCAGTTCAGTCCAGTTGGAAAAGGATCTATCCTATGTTGAGGAGCCAGTGGCTATATTGGACAGGCAGGTCTAAAAGTTAAGGCCAAAGAATATTGCTTCAGTAAAGATTCAGTGGCGGGGTCAGCCGGTCGAGGAGGCAACCTGGGAGATCGAGGAGGATATGTTCAACCGTTACCCTCATCATTTCACTACTTCAGGTATGTCTCTATGCTCATTCGAGGAGGAACAAATGTTTAAGTGTAGGAGGATGTGATGACCCGGCTGGTCGTCTTAAGAATTAAATCCCTGATCCCTATTAACTGCTTTTCCCAAGTTTATTTCTGTAATTTGATTTGCCGAGATGTTCAGTTTTGAGCTTCGGAGAGTTTTGGGACACTTAGTCCCTAAATGAGAGCTTAAATGTTGGAAAGTTGGCCGTAGTTGAAATAGTATGAAGACGGCCTCGGAACAGAAATTTGATGGTTCTGTTAGCTTCGTTGGGTGATTTTTGGGTTAAGAGCGTGTTCGGATAGTGTTTTAGAGGTCCGTAGCTGTTTTAGGCTTGAAATTGAATTTTGGAAGTTTCCGGTTCAGTAGTGAGATTTTGATCCGAGGGTCGGAATGGAATTCCGAGAGTTGCAGTAGCTTCATCATATCATTTGGATGTGTGTGCAAAATTTCAAGTCATTCGGACGGGGTTTGATAGACTTTTTGATCGAAAGTGTGTTTTATAGAGTTTTTGAAATTTTAGGCTTGAATTTGGTGAAAATAGGTGTTTTGGTGTTGTTTTTAGCGTTCTGAAGGTTGGAACAAGTTTGAATGATGTTTTAGGTTATGTTGGTGTTTTTGGTTGAGGTCTCGGTGGCCTCGGGTATGTTTCGGATGCTCAACGGGTCATTTTTGGAACTTGTTGAATGGCTGAACTGCTGGTATCTAGTATCCTTCTACGCGATCGCAGCCTTCCTTTCGCGATCACATAGTGTAATTCCATAGGGGGTCCAATTCCTTCTTCGCGATCGCGTTGCTTGACTCGCGATCGCATAGTACGGCCGCTTCCTCTTTCGCGTTCGCATCTGCCCTTTCGCGTTCGCGTAGTGGAAACATGAGCCGGTGGCTCAGTAGCCCAATTTCTTCTTTGTGTTCGCGTGTCTTCAACTGCGATCGCGTAAGGCCATCTTTTCCTCTTATGTGACCGTGTACTTACTATCGCGTTCGCGTAGGCCATTTTTTGATCCTTTATTTTTACTCTTCGCGATCGCAAGCCTTCTTTCGCAATCGCGATGTACAATATACCCTGGTAGAATTTAAAACCCAAAATCGAGGGTTTGGACCATAATTCATATTTTGGACTTGGGCGCTCGGGAGATCACGCATTTTGAGAGGATTTTCACCTGGGCGACTTGGGTAATTGATTCTTACTTGGTTTAGACTAATTTTCATGAATCTTCACTTAAATTCATCTTTTAATTACAGGATTTTGGTGGAAATTGGGGGAAAATCTCTTAGACCTAGAAATTGAGTTTTGATTGGCCATTTGACATCGGATTTGGATAATTTTAGTATGGTTGGAATCGTGAGAGTATTAAGTATCTGAAAATGTAAATTTCACCTGATTCCGAGACATGGGCCCGAGGGGTATTTTGGTCATTTTACATAATTCCGCATATTAGCTTAGAATTTAATTGTAGAATCAGCTTCTTGAAGTATTATTTACATTATGAAATAAAATTGAATAGATTTGGGCCGTTTGGAGTCGGATACTCGTGGCAAGAACGTTGTTTCTAGTTGATTTTGAGTCAGTCCAAGGTAAGTGGCTTGTCTAACATTGTGTGGGGGACCTTCCCCTTACGATTGGTATTGATTGGTAACTAATATGCCTTGCACGTGAAAGTGTGTTAAAGTGTAAGAGTATTGAAATTGGGGAAAGTGTAAGTGTATTGAATTGAGAGTCTGAAGTGTAAGAGTATTGAAATTGAAGATGTGTTAAAGTGCAGAAAGGTCGTGCCCTTTTTATAGTGTAGAAGGCAAGCAAAATAAGGTAGGAGAATAATTTGAAAGCCAATTACAAAAGTTCCCCTTCAATTAAGGGATTCTGATTTCTAACGGGTAAAACAATTAACGAAAGAGGTTGATCAAACACTTTTCCAAAGCAGCACTAGAAGGGTAAATACACAGAAACTTATTTAAGGAAAAAGTTTGATAGCACGCGGTTTGTGCAAATAAGTAAAGGAAATCACCCAACGGCCAGTAAAAATCAGAAATTGAAGATTTCGTGTAAATGAACTAGGTCAGGGAGGTGGGAAAGATCTTACTTAAACAAAAATCAGTAACAATCAATCGTACCTTATTAAAAGGTATTCTGAATCAATTACAAGTTGGCAAAACCCCTTTTGAAGGGAGAATTCACCATATATAAAGCGTACAGACATGCTTAAACAAGAAAGAACTGTCATGCTAATTAGAAAAGCCTAGCACAGAAAAGTTTAGAGTCATAAACAAAGAGGTTCAAGCTCAGTACATTGACTCAAAACGAGTCTGAGAAAGCCTAGAATTCCAAAATTAAACCCTAGTCCAAACACAAGATCAAAACTTGCCCAAAAACCCCCAACTCCTAGGGTTTCCAACTCGAGTAAGATGAAAAGACGAGGAGGCAAGTAGTTGAAACATGCTCAGTAGGAAACATGTCTAAAGGGAATTCAAACAAAGTCTAGTAGAAGGCAAACAAATAATTTAAAAACTCAGTAGGAAATACATACAGGAACACAGAGATATCGGAAAAGCCTAGCAAAAGAATGCATAAGATAAGAATGTGAAAGCATATATAGAAACACAGTAGAAGAAAGAACGGAGCACAGTAGAAGAACATGAAAACATAAGAACACAGTAGGAGACCATGCGAGGTAGAAAAAAAACATAAGAATAGAGCATAGGCAAATACACACAAAGAAAAGAAGAAGAAGAGTTAGAGAGACATTTAGAAATTTTTTCAAAAACCCTAAATCGGAGAGAAGTAATTTTTGAAAGAAAATTTGGGGAAAGCGTTTTAAATCTCTAGTAAAGCACATATATAGCATAGATTTAAGAAAAGAATATGAGAAAACCTCAAGTAGTTAGGGTTTCAGAGGAACCCTAGAATGAGAAAGATTTGAAAAAAGTCTGATCTTGAGTCGGGTGAGTTAGAACAGGGCTCCAAACATCCTTGTACGCCGGAGCAAAGCTGGCAAGGGCCCTAGAACCTCGGATCTGTAGAGATCTGAACAGACACCTTCGAGGTCTTACCTCGAACCCTCGAACACCAGACGTTTAGGAGCGTAAGGAGGTGAGTATAGGCTTTTTATTGCCTGAGAAGCCATGGATTCCTGTGAGATTAGGGTCGAAAATGGTAAGTGACGACTAGGGTTTCAAGAACCTTCAAGAGAGTTTGAGAGAGGGAAGGTATTCAGAGGAGGCTGAGAAATGGAAATGAGGGGATTAGGGTAGTGTTGGTGAATTAAAAAAGGTAAGGGGTGATCGTGGTCGTTGATCAAAATGATCAACGGTCTGGATTGAAAGAAAGGGCCAGACGGGTTAATTGGTTGGGTCGGGGGTCGGGATAGATTAGAATTGGGCCAGTCCATTTGGGATTCGAAATTGGGTCAATTAGGGGGGGGGATCAATTTTTCTATAATTGAAATGAAAAATGGGCCACTTTTTAAATAGCCAGTTTTTCCATTTAATTTTATAAAAATTGGAAAAATGATTTTAAAATTAAATTAAAGGTACTGGATTAGTTAATAATGTATAAATATTAATTTAAAAATATTAGAACCAATTTTATAATTATAAAAAGCTATTAAATCTTAAAATAGGCTAGAATTGCAATTATATGTAATTTAGCTTTTAAAATACCAAATTAATTTGTAAAAATGTATAAAACTTACGTTAGATATATTTTGGTACAAATATAGGAATAAAATAAGTTATTCACCAAAATGACAATTTTGGGAATAATTATTGGTTTTTATACAGCTAAAATGGACAATAAATTAATTTAAAAATTGAAAAAAATACTAAAACACTTGGACATACTTATATATGCATATATATGCTATTTTGAAAGTATTTTCATGTGAAAAATATATAGGTAAAAATTGGGTATCAACAGCTGTCCCACTTTACCCGAGAATGATTAAAACGTTGTCGGGTAAAGATATGATGGCCAATTTGACCGAACGAAACGGTTTGAAGAATTTGACTGTGCTTTGGTTCTTGAGCTGCCTACATATCCTGGGTCTTACAGTAATCAGGCCATATGTAGTTCAGGATCCATCAGCGGAATATGCCGATGGAGATTTCTTCAATGAGAAACGTGATATTTAGGTTGGGATGGATGGTTAAAGTCTAATAAGGCTGCGGAACCGGAGCGGGATCGCTCCTACTGAGACAACTGTTGTTCACCGGTTGATCTGCAAATAAGTAATACAAAGGTATACTGTGAGAAAATTTAAACATGATGCAAGTTCTCGTCGGACCATGAATGTTGTCTTTGGACGGTTAAGATGACGTCCTCAGACTATGGCGTCCTGGGCCATGAAGCGTATAATAAAGGATTCACAGGCTATGAAATGATGTTCTCAGGCTATGATAATGATTCCCCCGAAATATGATGCCTTTGAATAATGATATGCAAGAGATAAAAATGGGGTCCTTAGGCCATGGCATGGCGTTCTCGGGCTATGAAAATGGTGCCTCCGAACAGTGACGCCTTCAGAAAATTTGGCGATCTTTCAGCCGATGCAAGACGTAAATAAAAGGTGGCGATATTTCAGCCATGCGGAGAAATAAAGTTGCGATATTTCGGCCATGCAAGAAAAATAAAGTGGCGATATTCCAGCCATGCAAGATCGAGACAGAGCTTAGTCTTAGAAGGCAGAATGGTATCCTTATACAATACAGAGAAATGCAAATGGAGCTAGAGCTTAACCTCGGAAGGCAGAATGGTAGCCTTATGCAATGTAGAGAAATGCAGATGGAGGTAGAGCTTAACCTCGGAAGGCAGAATGGTTGCCTTATGCAATGCAGGGAAATGTAGATGGAGACATAGCTTAGTCTCGTAAGGTAGAATGGTAGCCTTATGCAATACAGAGATGCAGATAGAGGTAGATGAAGCAGAATGGTAGCCTTATGGACCCTGCCAGTTGGGAGAGAATTTCCCTTTGGCCTCATCCTGATGTGAGAAAATCGTCTTTAACACTAGCTGCCCCGGTCTTGGCTTGACTCTTTTATTGAAGGCTCTGGACATTCTGTTCTGATAAAGCTGACCATGGCAAACTGCATTCATTCTTTTTCCATCTATAAGAGCTAATTTCTCGTAGCCAATCTTCACCCATTCTGCATCGTCGAGCTCAACTTGATGCATGATCCTTAGGGAAAGAATTTCTACTTCGGCGGGAATGACCGCCTCTGTACCATACACCAGCATATAGAGGATTGCCCCGGTTGACGTACGGACCATGGTGCGGTATCCCAATGAAGCAAACGATAGCTTCTCGTGCCACTGCTTATGCTTCTCTATCATTTTCCTCAGTATCTTCTTGATGTTCTTGTTGGCGACCCCTACAGCTCCGTTCATCTGAGGTTTTTAGGCTATAGAATTCTTGTATTTGCTCTTGAAGGTTTCACACATGGTTTTCATCAAGTCACTATTTAGATTGGAACCATTATCAGTAATGATTGATTCCGAAATTTCGAACCGACAAACAATACGGTCGCGGACAAAATCTGCCACAACTTTCTTAGTCACTGCTTTGTATGATGCTGTTCAACTCATTTGGTGAAATAATCAATTGCTACTAGAATGAACCTGTGCCCATTTGATGCGGCAGGTTCGATTGGTCCGATAACATCCATTTCCCAAGCGGCGAACAGCCATGGCGAGCTTGTTGCATTAAGCTCATTTGGAGACACCTTTATCATGTCTTCATGTATCTGACAGCGATGGCACTTTCGAACATACTGGATGCAGTCCGTTTCCATGGTCATCCAAAAATGACTAGCCCGAAGTATCTTTTTGGCTAAGACAAAACCGTTCATATGTGGACCACATGTCCCAGCATGGACTTCTTCTAGCAATTTGGATGTTTCCCTTGCGTCGACACACCTTAATAACCCCAAATCAGGAGTCCTCCTACATAGGATTCCTCCGTTGTGCAAGAAATTGTTGAATAACCTCCAAAGCGTACACTTCCTATTAGGGTTTGCAAGTTCTTGGTACTCTCCTTTTCCCAAGCATGCTTTGATATCATGAAACCACAGTTTTCTATTTGCTTCTTCTTCGACATGAGCACAGTAAGCTGGCCGATCATAGATCTTTACTGGAATGGGATCAATGAAGTTCTTGTCTGGATGTTGTATCATGGATGATAGGTAGTCAATGCATCGGCAAACTCATTTTGGACTCTGAGACCATGCTAGAACTCCATCTTTGTGAATCTCTTTCTCAACTCCTGTACATGATGCAGATAAGGGAGTATCTTGGAGTTCTTGATTGCCCATTCTTCTCGGACCTGATATATAAGCAAGTCTGAATCCTCGATCACTAACAGTTATTGAATGTTCATGTCAATGGCCATATTGAGCCCTAAGATGCAAGCTTCGTACTCATCCATGTTGTTGGTGCAACGAAACCTGAGTTTGGCTGACACTGGGTAATGCTGGCCAGTCTCTGATACTAGGACTGCTCTTATGCCAATTCCTTTAAAATTTGCTGCTCCATCAAAAAACATTCTCCACCGATCATAGGACTCTGCAATGTCTTCTTCTATGAATGATACCTCTTCATCGGGAAATTATGTCTTTAGGGTTTCGTATTCTCTATCCACGGGATTCTCGGTAAGATGATCTGCCAAAACCTGTCCTTTGATTGCTTTCTGAGTTATGTAGACAATGTCAAATTCACTCAACAGGATTTTCCACTTGGCTAGCTTGCCAGTGGGCATGGGCTTCTGAAAGATGTACTTCAACGAATCCATTCTTGATATGAGATATGTAGTATAGGCACAGAAATAGTGCCTCAACTTCTGAGCTACCAAAGTCAAAGCATAACAGGTGCACTCTAACAGAGAGTACCAGGACTCGTACGGGGTGAACGTCTTGCTGAGATAATAGATGTAATGCTCTTTCCTCCCTGTTTCATCATGCTGCCCCAGAACACAACTGAATGATCCATCCAATACTTTAAGGTAGAGTAATAGGGGTCTACCTGGTTCGGGCGGGACCAAAACTGCGCGATGTGGACAGGTACTCCTTGATTCTATCAAAGGACCACTGGCAGTCATCAGTCCATTTGTTAGCGACATCCTTCTTCAATATCTTAAAGATTGGCTCATAGATGATGGTGATTGTGCTATGAACCGGCTAGTGTAGTTGATTCTCACTAGGAAACTCATCACGTCCTTCTTGTTCTTTGGAGGTGGCAATTCTTGAATGGCTTTAACCTTTGATGGATCCAGTTCTATTCATCAACGACTTACAATGAACCCTAGTAGCTTTCTGGCAGGAACCCCAAATGCACATTTGGCGGGATTTAGTTTCAGGTTATACCTTCTCAGTCTGTTGAAGAACTTCCTCAAATCTTCCATGTTATCAGTGGCTTTCTTTGATTTCATGATAACATCATCTACATATACTTCGATCTCCTTGTATATCATATCATGGAAAATGGTAGTCATAGCCCTCATGTAGGTGGCCCCAGCATTCTTTAATTCGAATGGCATTATTTTGTAACAGTACATTCCCCACGGTGTAATGAAAGTCATTTTTTGAGCATCTTCTTCATCCATCTATATATGATGATACCCAGCAAAACAATCAACAAACGACTGCAACTCATGCTTTGCGCAGTTGTCCATTAGAATGTGTATATTTGGCAAGGGAAAGTCTTCTTTGATACTGGCCCGGTTGAGGTCCCGGTAGTTGACACAGACTCTAACCTTCCCGTCCTTCTTCGGCACTGGCACAATATGTTAGATCATATTTTAATGATGCAATTAATATGCATGTGCAGGAGTTCAAATAAGTAAAGAAGAACTATTGAAATTGCTGTGTTGAACAAGGAAGGAAATCACTCACAAGGGAAGCTACCTAAATAACGCACGGTGTACAAGGGAAGCTACAATTCTACATCAGCAAATCAGGATTAGCTCCAAGAATCTGGGAAATCAAATCAGCCATAAAGAAGTGATGATTCGAAGTGATTTGTGATTGGAGAAATCACAGGAGAATAATAAAGGCTAGAAGATCTGATCAGTGGTCAAGTTTGGAAGGTCCAACAATCAATGAGAAATCTTGTTGAATCCATATCTGCCGAAGGAAAAGATATCAAGAGAAGCAATGAATAGTTCCTTATTCTTGGAGAGAATCAATTCTTTCCAAGGATCAAAACCCTTGGGTTGACAAGCCTTCACCATTCATCTTAGTATAAATGTACTATGTAACACCATCCTTAGATATACTTTGATTGAACCAAAATAACTCTCTCCATTCTACTGCAAACAAATATAGTAGCCTACATAGATCTGCGGTGTAATATGTCAGGGATAGAAAGAGGGCATACAACTGGTGAGGCATTGTATCAAACGAGTGCTAGAGAATCTGAGCGATATACATCACATCTGTACTTCGAAAAAAAACTCATTTACTTGAAGAGAAATCCCTTGCAACCCAAGGGGACTGGATTAGGATTCACATTGAATCCGAACCAGTATAAAATTCCTCGTGTCCTTAATTCCTGCATTTACTTTCTGTATATTACCTCAAACTATTATATTTGCAAGATTGATATATTTAGTCGACTGCTAAATTTTTAAGTCAACTCATTAACGGTTATTTTTAAATCATTGACAATTCACCCCACCCCCTCTTGTACTTTCAATTGGTATCAGAGCTTGACTCACATTTTTGTTTTCTGCTTAACAGCTTGTGAGAAAAAGATCATGGCAAATCAGGTTATCATAGGAGCTCTCTTTCAGGAAGGAACTTCACAAGTAAGACCACCTTACTTCAATAGACAACATTTCTCCCACTGAAAAATCCGAATGGAAATCTTCACCAAGGTATACGACGTCAAAGCATTGAGAGTTATCAAGAAGGGAAACTACCCACTGCCTGCCAGCACTCCACCACTCGCTGACCTTGATGATATAGACACATACACAAAGGAACAGCTGGAAGCTATCCAAATAAACCACAAGGCAAGAAATCTGCTTCACAATGCGATATGTGGTGAAGAATATGAGAAAATATCTAGATGTGATACAGCCAAAGAGATGTGGGACAAACTTGAGGTTACCTATGAAGGTACCAGTAAGGTAAAGGTAACTCACATCAATATGCTAGTTCACGACTATGAACTATTCTCAATGAAGGAAGGAGAATCCATCGGAGAAATGTTTGCTAGGTTCAGTAAGATAATCACGACATAAAAGCTTTTGGCAAACCATACACCAATGGAGATCAGGTTAGGAAAATTCTCAGAAGTCTACCAACCACTTGGCGAACTAAAGTTGTCACTCTGGAATCTTAAGATCTTAACAAGTTATCATATGATGAACTATGAGGAGAGCTCATTGCTTTCAAAAGAACACACCTGAAGAAGACAAATCAAGAGGAGAAAAAGAAAATTGTTGCATTCAAAACCACTACTAAATCGACTAAAAATGAAATTGATGATCCTGAAGCCCTACAAAAAGAGATTGCTATGATGTCTAGAAACATGGATGGACTAATGAGAAGATATATAAATACAAAGAAAGGAAGATTTCCACCAAGAAGATCTAGGCAATACAACGAACAAGACAAGAACGATGGAAAATGCTACGAATGTGGAAAGTTTGGGTACATCCAAACGGAGTGTCCAGAACGGAAAAGGAAGATCTCTAAAGGGTTTAACAAGAATAAATCATTTGGAAGCTGGAGCGATGAGGATGACTTAGGCCATGAAGAAATAGCAAATCTCTGCTTCATGACAATTCTAAAAAATGAGATTAACAAAACTTCAGGATGTTGGACAGATGAAGATGATTCAGACAATGAAAACTGTTTTATGGCAAAAGGAGAAACTAGCGAGGTAATATCTTATGACTGTGAAAGATGTAATAAATTGCATGACATTCTTAATTCCACCTTAAAAAAGTCTCAAAAAATTATGAATGAGCTTAAAAGACTCACTAGGGAAATCAAAGACTGGAAACTCAAACATGAAGTATGTGAAATTGAAAAGGATGTACTTCAAGAGGAGTTTGAGGAATTGCAAATGCAGCTTAACCGCTTGCGCAAATCCACCAGTCATAGTTCGGTTAGGTCAAACCAAACGACTTACAAGTCAACTGAAAAACAACCAATCAGAACTAAATCGACCAGTCGGTCGGACCAGTCGACTTACAAGTCAACTGGAAAGGAATCAGCTAATCTCATGATAGCTAGTTCCAACCCTTATGGAAGACCTGAAAATAGGTATGGGGCTAAATTTCATTACTGTAATAAAAGTGGGCATAAATACTTTGGTTGTCACTTTCGTAAATCTTATATGTCTGGATGTGTTTGGAAACCTAAAAATTCTGAACCCAGTAACACTAACTCACCAGGACCCAAGCAAGCTTGGGTACCTAAAAGAAAGTGATAATTCTGTATTGCAGGAACACCACAGAGTAAGCCGCAAAGGAAAATGGTATCTAGATAGTGTATATTCCAGTCACATGACAGGTGACAAAAACCTTTTCAAGAATGTTACAAAGATTGATGGAGGAAGCGTCAAATTTGAGATGATCCAAGAGGCAAAATAGTTGGCACTGGAACTATTCCTTTTAACAACAACTGTGACATTACTGAAGTATATCTTGTTGATGGACTAAACTATAATCTTCTCAGTATAAGTCAATTCTGTGACTCGGGATATGAGATAAAATTTAAGAGAACAGGTTGTGCCATCGAAGGCGAATCAGGTAAAATAATTCTTCCTGGAAAAAGGTACGAAAATGTTTACATACTTGATGGATTCGAAAATATAGATGGTCACATTTTCCTAACTTCTATATATGATGATCCCTGGTTGTGGCACAGAAGACTAGGTCATGCCAGCATGCATTTGATTGAAAAATTATCCAAACATGATTTAGTTATTGGATTACCCAAACTGAATTTCTCTAGAACTCATATTTGTGATGCATGTTAGATGGGTAAGCAAACTAGAAATTCTTTCAAAAACAAATACATGGTGTCTACTTCAAAACCGTTGCAATTACTTCATATGGACTTATTTGGACCTACTAGAACTGCTAGCATAGGAGGAAAGAGATATACTTTTGTTATTGTTGATGACTTTTCACGTTTCACCTGGGTGATTTTCTTGTCTCATAAAGATGAAGCCTTAAGAAATTTTTAAGTCTTTTGCAAAAGGATTGAAAGAGAAAAGGGTTATCTAATCTTAAAAATCCAAAGCGATCATGGAGGTGAGTTTGAAAGTAAAGCATTTGAAGACTTCTGTGACGATCAAGGCTACACTCACAATTTCTCTGCTCCACGCTCACCCCAGCAAAATGGAGTTGTGGAAAGAAAGAACAAATCTCTTCAAGACATGGCAAGAACCATGTTGTTAGAACATTCACTCCCAAATCATTTCTAGGTTTAAGGTGTGAGTACTACATGTCATATTCTCAACCGTTGTCTCATAAGGCCTATTCTGAAAAAGACTCCCTATGAAATCTGGAAAGGTAAACATCCAAATATCAGTTATTTTCATCCATTTGGAAGTAAGTGCTTCATTCATAACAATGGTAAGGATAATCTTGGAAAATTTGATCCAAGAAGTGACGAAGGTATTTTTCTTGGTTATTCATTAAATAGCAGATCATTTTGAGCTTTTAATAAACGTACTTTATGCCTAGAAGAATCTGTTCATGTTATATTCTATGAAAATAATCCCTTGGTCGAGAAAGGAACTAATACAGGTGACGAAGATCAAACTCAAGAAGCTTAGGATAAAGGAAAACCATAGGAACCAACTAATCCCGCAAATGTGATTGAGTCGACTGAACAAGTTAGCGACAACTCTCCTGAACAACGTACGGAGTCGACTACAAGCACTGTCCGACTAAATGAATGGAGGAGTGAACCTGAATATCCACAGAAAAATATTATAGGGGATCCAAACGAAGGAATGAAAACCAGGGCTGCCATAAAAAAGAAAGCAAATATTGCTTTGATCTCTCAAATAGAGCCCAAAAAGGTGGAGGAAGCATTGAAGGATTCGAGCTGGGTGAAAGCCATGCAAGAGGAACTAGATCAATTCAACAAGAATCAAGTATGGAAGTTAATACCCAGACCTGATAATGTATCTGTCATCGGAACAAAATGGTATTTAAAAATAAATTGAACGAAGAGGGACAAGTCATAAGGAAAAAGGCTAGATTAGTTGCTCAAGGATATTCACAACAAGAAGGAGTTGACTATGATGAAACCTTTTCCCCAGTAGCTCGACTGGAGTCTATACGAATCTTGCTAGCTTACGCATCATTTAAAGGATTCAAGTTGTTTCAAATGGACGTCAAAAGCACTTTTCTAAATGGATTCATCGAAGAGGAAGTTTTTGCAAAACAACCTCCAGGCTTTGAAGACTCAAAATTCCCATATCATGTGTACAAGCTTACTAAGGCCCTATATGGACTGAAACAGGCTCCACGTGCCTGGTATGACAGGTTAAGTACTTTCCTAGTTGATCATGGGTTTACTAGAGGTAAAATTGATACTACTCTATTCATTAAACGACCAATAGAATGTAATCTTATCATTTAAATTTATATTGATGACATTATCTTTGGTAGTTCTAACTCTTTTATGTGCAAGGAATTTGCAAACCTCATGCAAAGCGAGTTCGAAATGAGCATGATGGGTGAACTCACATTTTTCCTTGGGCTTCAAATTTAACAAACCGAAGAAGGAACCTTCATTTGTCAAACTAAATATATAAAGGAACTGATCCAAAAATTTGGCATGAGCAATGCAAAATCAATTGGCACTCCTATGAGTCTGCTACAAATTTGGATAAGGATGAACAGGATACTCCAGTTGATGAAACCAAATACAAAGGAATGATTGGATCACTACTGTATCTGACCGCAAGTCGACCTCATATAATGTTCAGCATTTATAAATGTGCCAGGTTTAAGTCGGCTCCCAAGGAGTCACATCTGACTGCTGTAAAATGAATTATTCGATATCTTATTAGCACAGTATCTCATGGATTATGGTATCCTCGCTCTAACTCGTTTAAATTAGAAGGTTTCTCAGATGCAGATTTAGCATGTGATAAGGAAGACAGGAAGAGCACGAATGGCACTTGTCAACTACTAGGAAATACTTGAATATCCTGGAACAGTAAAAAGCAAGCATCAGTCACCTTGTCCACTACTGAAGCTGAGTATATTGCCATTGGTCAATGTTGTGCACAACTCCTATAGATGTCTCATCAATTGGGTGACTATGAACTTATTTTTAAACCTATATAAATCTTTTTTGATAATTCAAGTGCAATTTATCTTTCAAAAAATCCTGTGCATCACTCTAGAGCAAAGCATATAGACATTAAGTAACATTTTATTAGAGATCATGTTCTTAAAGGTGACATAGAATTAGCTTTTATTGGTACTTCTGCCTAATTAGCTGATATTTTTACTAAACCTTTGTTGGAAGAAAGATTTTCCTCTTTGAGAAAATTACTTGGTATAATTTGTTTTTCAAAAAGCTCTTAGGACCTAATTACTCTTTTTCAAAAACTTGTCATAATTGCTATTTTTCAGTGCATTAATTACGCATTTAGTTCCTTCCCTCTCTTTTTATTTTGTTTCACATCAGTTCGCAATCGAAGATGGAAAGCCAATCATCACATCGCTTCAACTGAAACCCTTTCCTTTTTGTACTCAACCGTCAAATATTTTTATTTTAAGTTAAGACTTTTCGGGTCACTCTCATCTCCATCCTCTCTCTTCAGTCAGTGAAAACCCTCTCTTCTCCTATGGTGAAAACCTCCAAAAACCCCTTTGCTTCCACCAGAAAAAGCACTCGCTCTAAGGCAAAACCCTCTTCAACGCCCCCAGAGCAAGTAGACCTAGGGTCTGATCATTCTGAGGGCTTCGCCTCTTTTCAAGGAGCGTTCTCTGAACACTTTCAACTCTTAGGAGAAAAAACCTCTGGTAAGCATCCTATAGAGGATCCTCCTGTCTCTTCCGCGCCAAAAAAATCAAAATTCAATTTCTCTGCTTCCGTCGATTCCGACCTAAATTTCTGGGATACCCCAAATAGGGATTTTTTTCATCTCTATCAAGGATAAGCCCATCGCCCATGGAAGAGTTGTGGATATTTATAATATAGAGGTTATCAACTGTAAGGTAAAGGATCTCTTTGTGTATCAAGGGTGGGAAAAATTTCTCTCTATTTATCCGCCTATAGTGTATGAGCCCTTAGTCCGTATGTTTTATGCTAATCTTCGCTCTAGTAAACCTGATAAGCTTGAAACACTTGTTCTTGGTAAACGCATTATTCTTCACTATGCCCTGTTCGGTTCTATTTTTCTCTGTCATTGCGCTGGTTTCCCCACTCTCTTTAAAAATGTTTGGCATGAGGACATTGAAATTTCCTTTGACCAGGCCAAACAGTGCATTGCTGAAAATCCCTCTAAAACCCTTCCCAACCAATTGGGGCCTAGTGATGTAGGTTTTGAAACTCGGGTTCTGGCCCGCATTGTTGCAACCACTCTTCTCCCAAGAACTGGTTCCTTCTACACCTTCTCTCAAAGGGAAGCCTTCTTTGTCTATTGTCTCATCACCAAACTCAAACTCAAGCTGTCATCATGGGTCATAAATTTTATGATTGAGAGTGCTGAAGATTCCACCAGTTTACCTTTTGGTACGGCCATTACCCACATTCTGGAAGCCTATCAAATCCCTCTTTCTGACTACTTCTTTGTTCCTATTTCCAATTCCTACAACTTTAGAGCTTTCTCTAGTATGGGGTATGTGAGTGTCAAGGGTGCATGGGTTAAGAAGGGTGAGAGTGAAGCAAAACAGACCCCTATGGAATCCAAGCCTTCATCTGCTGCTCCACCCCCTCTCATTAGTTCTGTCCTAAGTGAGAATCTAAGCTTCATTGACTCCCAACTCTTAGACATCAAGACTCTCCTTTTCGCTACTCAGTCGACTGTGGGTGTTATTCATGCTATTTCAAAGGAAACTGGGCCTGATGTGTCTAAAATCAGAGTGGCTATTCAAGGGTAGGGGAGAATGCGGTTAAAGCCTTCAAGGAGGTCCATGAAAGGCTAGATGGAATGAGCGTTGCTGCAAACACCAGCTTTGAACAGTTGAAGGAGGCGATCTCCAACATTCTTACTTACTTCTTGCGTCGCTAGTGTGGATGTGTTTTACAGACAATTTTTGTTTTAAACTTGTTTTGGCTTTGTTTTGGGCTGTGCCCTTGGATGTTTTTTTGCCTGTGTGGATAGTATTTTTTTTTTTGCCTGCTAATCCCTCTTTTATGGTGTCAAAAAGGGGGAGAATATATATATCTTTAGTCTATTATGATAATATGTGCAGGTTCAAGTCAACTATGCTACATGCATAGACAATACTCTTTATTCATTGAATAGGTTAAGTCGACTATGCTACATGCATAGATAGTACTTTATATGTATTGCACAGGAACAAGTCAAGTATGCTATCCACGCATAGAAGTGCTATACAGGATACAGGTACAAGTCGACTGCACACATTGAGGGGGAGATTAAGTCCAGTTGACTACAAATATTGAGGGGGAGCCAAGTCGGCTAGTAACAAACAGGGAAGTCAACTGTTGTTTACTTCTTTACATCTACGCATAGTATTTTGCCATCACAAAAAAGGGGGAGATTGTTAGATCATATTTTAATGATGCAATTAATATGCATGTGCAGAAGTTCAAAGAAGTAAATAAGAACTATTGAAATAGCTGTGTCGAACAAGGAAGGAAATCACTCACAAGGGAAGCTACCTAAATAACGCACGGTGTACAAGGGAAGCTACAAATCTACATCAACAAATCAGGATTAGCTTCGAGAATCTGGGAAATCAAATTAGCCATAACGAAGTGAAGATTCGAAGTGATCTGTGATTGGCAAAATCACGGAGAATAATAAAGGCTAGAAGATCCGATCAGTGGTCAAGTTTGGAAGGTCCAAAAATCAAGGAAAAATCTTGTTTAATCCATTATCTGCCGAAGGAAAAGATATCAAGAATCAATTTTTTCCAAGGATCAAAACCCTTAGGTTGACAAGCCTTCACCATTCATGTTAGTATAAATGTACTGTGTAACACCATCCTTAGATATACTTTGATCGAACCAAAATAAGTCTCTTCATTCTACTGCAAATAAGCATAGTAGCCTATATAAATCTGCTCTATAATAAGTCAGGGATATAAAGAGGGCATACAACTGGTGAGGCATTGTATCAAATGAGTGCTAGAGAATCTGAGCGATATACATCACATCTGTACTTGAAAGAAAACTCATTTACTTGAAGAGAAATCCCTTGCAACCCAAGGGGACTGGATTAGGATTCATATTGAATTCGAACCAGTATAAAATTCCTGGTGTCTTTAATTCCTGTATTTACTTTCTGCATATTACCTTAAACTATTATATTTGCACGATTGCTATATTTAGTCGACTACTAAAGTTTTAAGTCAACTCATTAACGATTAATTTTAAATCATTGACAATTCACCCCCTCTTGTACTTTCACAATATTGGCTAACCATGTTGGATACTCTACTATCCTGAGGACCTTAGCCTTGACTTTCTTAGTGACTTCTTCCTTGATTTTCAAACTCATGTCAGGTTTGAACTTTCTGAGCTTCAGCTTTACCGGTGGACATGTCGGACCAGTTGGCAGTTTGTGTGCCACAATAGATGTACTCAAACAAGTCATGTCATCATAAGACCAAGCGAATATGTCCGCATATTCCCTTAGAATTTCCGTGTACTCTTCCTTTTCTGACAGTGATAGATGAACACTGATGCGGGTTTCTTTGACATTTTATGCATCTCCCAAGTTAACAACCTCAGTTTCATCCAGGTTGGATTTAGGTCTATTCTCAAAATCCTCAACCTTTTTAACAACCTCTTCTGGTATATCTTCTTCCTATGAGTCTATATCCGCTTGTTGCATTGTCTCATTGCATGTCATAGTCATCAATTCATCAAGATAAGTAATAGTAATGCTATGTAAATAAAGTAAATGAGAGAAAGTAATAAGAGTAAGATTTATAAGAAACCGAAGCACTTTGATAAATTTCATAATAGTTTTGAACATTGAGCTTTTATTTTGAAATTAAAAATGCGAAAAGAAAGTCAACTAATGAAAAATAAAATATAATGCATGGTGCTTTGTTCAGCCTTGCTGCCCGGAAGCTTTTCAGGCTCTGGTGGTTCTGACGGTCCAATTGTTGAGGCATGCTCCTCGGCTTACAGCTTGTATAGAAGGGCCTTCCTCCCCCTCCTCCTCAAAAATGACACAACAATCTATGTCATCATCTTCCAAAAACAAATTCCTCATCATTGCCAGTGCTTCCTCTTCTTTCGGCCCATATATAACATCGGCTGGCTGGAAAGTCTGTTCCAACCGGGGTATCGGCTGCTCCAGTGGGTAATAAGGGCTACACCATGGTGGCGACCAGTTGTTGAGCTCTTACCAAGTGTACTCGTATCCCAGTCCGAAAGTGGTGCCATGTTTCTTCAGCTTGATAGGTTTGGCGATTCCTTGGAGGTTTTTGCCAAGTCCCTTGCCAGGTTCATATCCGCTCCAGTTCAATATGCTTTCAATGTTGTTGTCCTACCACTTGTCTTTATCAATGGCGTTGACTCGCTCGATGTGGTGATACGTTTCTCCGCCTATCTTTCTTCTACCTCCGATCGTTGGGAAGGTTTGGCGGCAGTATACGGGATTGCTACCGTCACCATGAATGATCACCTCTTGGTGATTCCATTCAAACTTCACCGCCTGATGTAGGGTTGATGCTACAGCCCCAGCGGCATGAGTCCCAGGCCATCCCAAAAGCAGGTTGTAAGATGTCGGCACATCTATTACTTGAAAATAAACATCAAACTAAGTAGGCCCCATTTGCAGACATAAGCTAATTTTCCCAATAGTGGACCTTTGGGAACCGTCGAAAGCTTTGACATTGATGCCCCATCCTTGATCTCATGCAGGCTCTTTCCCAATGTTTTGAGCGCTACCAACGGACAAATATTGAGGCTGGACCCTCCGTCAATCAGGATTCTAGTGATGAAATAATTCTCATACTGCACAGTGATGTGCAATGCCTTGTTGTGACTCAAACCTTCTGGCGGCAACTCATCTTCATGAAAAGTGATGTTGTGACTCTCCAATACCTTCCCCACCATGTTTGCCATCTCTCCTCAGTGGTGTTGCTCAGCACTTTTAACAGCGTATTCTTATGTGCGTCGGAGCTTTGTAGCAAAGCTAGGATAGAGATCTATGCCGGTGTTTTGTTCAACTCATCAATGACTGAGTATAGTATCAGCATTGGGTTCATCATTCAAATCATCGGGGGTAGGGCTCCTCGCACACTATCGCGCCACTTTTTTCTCGCAAAATCAGGTTTATGATATTTTGAAGGACAACTCGTTCCCTTTTGGGAATTGGGTTTAAATTGAAGAGTCGCCACCTAATGATTAAAGTGCATTAGGACACTAACAAGGGTTGATTTAGGAAAAATCAGAGTTTGGGTAAGGGCTAGAAATTATCCCGAAGGGAAGGTATTAGGCACCCTTCAGGACCAGTAGTGTGGTTCCCAGCCATGCTACAATTGTGACTTTAAGCACAAGTAACAAGTAAGCAAATAAAGGATTCAAATATGAGGGATTGTCACATTATGACTGCAAACGAATTAAAGTTTTAAGAAACAAAGAAAGCTTAAATTTAGAGGAAATAGTTTGAAAATTCTAAAAATAAAATAAACAAGTAAAGGGAAGGGGATCCTAGGTTTACAAACAATATGGATCACATCAATGCAATACTCGGTAATCACTCCTCAAAAGAGGGGTTACACGTGGTATTAGCGCACCGGTCATCATATCCATATCTACCCTTTCCCACCCCGTTAAGGTATTAAAATTCAGAATAGTTTCATTACTTATTGCATGCTCTTACCCATCCCAATCCTATCAGTTCTGGAGGTATTTGGGACTACTAGCCCTAAAAGGAAGGGAGATTTGGGTTTTTATGGTTTAAAAGGATAAAATTCTAAGGCGATACACAAAAACACATAAAGCAGATATGGGAAACACATAACAGTTTAAAAGGCTCAGACAGGCCTCCTCACTTAGAGACAGATTGTTTAGCATGTCTTGCATGTACTGGTTATGGTCTGAATTAAACTTGAGGCAGGCTGATTTATCATATATATATTCAGATAAGAAGTCTGAATTAGACCTGCCCGCTGGTTGTAATTATCAAAGCTTGGTACAGTTAATTAATTTACCTTATTGCTTGCCTAGGTGAAACCTATAGACATGGCATCTAATAATGCAGAAGTATACTATTTTTTTTAAAGAATAAGACTTGTTAATTACAGAAAACGTAAGTTCTGTAGATATTAAGCATTGCCACAACTGATTTTAGACTTATAGGCGAAATAGACGAATCAGATTTGGTTGATTGCTCATGTAAGTATGCTTTCTAGGTGCTATTTAAAACGTTTATAAAAATACAGGAGTCTTATAGGCATGGTATCTAGAATGCAATTTGTTATTTAAGCCTATAAACCATTTTCCTAGTGATAGATGTAAATCCAGGAGATCCTATAGACATGTTATCTATATGATATGCAGTGTTATAAATTACAGAACCTATGGACATATTCTCTAGATGATACAAAAATGCTGAAGCTATAGACATGTTATCTATGTATGAAATGCAGAACCTATAGACAGGATTTCTAAAATGCAGAAAGTGCAGAAACTGATAAACAAGATTTCTAAACTGCAGTAAGTGCAGAACCTATAAACAGGATTTCTATATGATATGCAGAAGTGCGGGATATGATTGTAGAAGTAAATACCTATGAACATGATATCTACCCTTATGCATACATGAGTGACCCTCCCTTTTTCACTAAAACCTTATAAGTTATTACAAATTATTACAACCTAGAATGAATATAAAAAAAAAAGCAAAATTACATCAGAAATTAAAGTACAACCAAGGAGAGCCTAATTCAGACTCCAAGTCTGAAATATGAAATGAACCAACTTAAAAGATCAAATTTCCAAAGTCTTTCTCTTATTTGGAATGTGTCAGAGTTCCCTAAGAGTCTCAAGTGGACTTCGGGCAGTGCTTACACCCAAATATATTGCAGAATTGAGTTATAGTGCAGTGTACAAGGGCCAATCCTCAAATGTACAAGTTTAGAGGGAGCTCAAGGTCCCAAGGCAGGGCTCATAGGAGGGGGGTAGAACTTAGAATCTAGGAGAGAGTGTAAGTGCTCAGAGGGGATTTTGGGGAAAGCCAAGACAGGTTGGTGGTCATGCCCAGCAATTGGAGATACTGGCACACCCCAACCAGCCTGTTAGCCATATTGTTTGGGAGTTAGGATCCCTTAAAGGATCAAGTCTAGACATGAGAAACAATTTGGATGCTTCCATGCTCTAAACTTTAACTCAAATGCATAGAGGGGAATAGGGGTACAGGGATTCACAACAGAAAACAGATGCAAAGAGAACAACATACATATTTAACATTGAGCATAGATAGCAAAGTAGACAGGATTGTAGAAGCTGTAAAATAAACACATTGGGATGAGGCTGAAAACTAAATTAGAATATACCAGTTTCAGGGAAACAAGAAAAAAAAAGCAGTAGTCTTGAAAATCCAAAGTGCAATCAAATAGTCAGAAGATCTTAGAAGAGAGCTATGAGATTATGTATGTAAAGTATTGAATTGAGAGTCTGAAGCGTAAGAGTATTGAAATTGAAGGTGTGTTAAAGTGCAGAAAGGTCGTGCCCTTTTTACAGTGTAGAAGGCAAGCAAAATAAGGTAGGAGAATAATTTGAAAGCCAATTGTGACGATCCGACCCTTCGTCTCATGAGTTACCGCTCCGTTTTAACATTTTTCTGCATTTTTATGCTTCGTTATCCTTTTCATATGTGGTCGAGTTGGTTTGGATTGGTTTTGGTAGGAAATGAGACACTTAGTCTTTCTTAAGAAAGGCTTACTTTGGAAAAGTCAATCGGATGTTGACTTATGAGTTAGAGGGATCGGATGTGGTTTTCGGTGGTTCGGTTAGCTTTGGCGGATGATTTGTGACTTAGGAGTGTGATCGGAAGTGGTTTTAGAGGTCCGATGTAGAATTATGCTTGAATTGGCGAAATTGGTATTTTGGCGAATTCCGGTTGATAGGTGAGATTTTTATCCGAGGGACGGAATTGAATTTCGAGAGTTGTTGTAGCTTCGTTATGTGATTTGGTATGTGTGTGTAAAATTTCAGGTCATTCAGAGGTGATTTGGTTTGGTTTTTTATCAAATGCGTGTTTCGGATGTTTTAGAAGAACTTAGGCTTGAATTCGATATGAATTGATTATTTTGAGGTTGTATAAAGTTTTTTGATGATTGGAGAAAGTTTTATTGAGGTTTTAGGATACGTTGGTGTTTTTGGTTGAGGTCCCGGGGGCCTCGGGGTAATTTTGGATGGCTAAGCGGTAAGAATTTGGACTTGTGTTGTTGCAGAAATTTCTGTTGTTGCTGGTATTTCCGCACCTGCGGAATGGGGACCGCAGGTGTAGCGTCGTAGGTGCGAAGGGGAGGCCGCAGGAGCGAGTTTTGGTCTAGGCAGATGTTTCCATAGAAGCGGACTAGGAGCCGCATCTGTGAAGCCGCAGATGCAGAATTTTTGTCGCAGAAGCGACTTCTAGGAGTTTAATGATTTCCGCAGAAGCGAGGATTTAACCGCAGAAGCGGTACCGTAGAAGCGGGGATTTGACCCCAGATGACTGGGCAGAAGGTAATTAAGGTTCTTTTTCGCGATTTTTGAATGGTTTATTCATGTTAACTTCAGACTTTATGGTTTTTTGGGCGGTTTTGGAGAGGGTTTTCAAGGAGCTTCGATAAAGTGAGAATTTTTGGACCTAAAACACGATTCTATGGTGTTATTTCATGAATTAGGACTGAAAATTTAAGGAATTAATGGACAAAAATGAGGTTTAGGGCTTGAACTGAAGAGAGCATAAATTAAGGATATGAAGGGCCAATTGAACTTCGAATCTTGTTTTTTTATATGTATAAACTCGTGGGGATATAAGGAGTCTAATAATGTGAAAATTTTTTTGAGTTTCAGGAAGTGGGCCTGGGCTCAGGTTTTGCTAATTTCAGGAATTTTGATATTTTTTGATTGCTTTCAATTGGGTTTTGTTCCCTTAGCATATTGTGACATATTTGTTGTGGTTTTGATCAGATTCGACACGCGAGGAGGCCAATTTGAGAGGCAAGGGCATAGCGAGCTTGAGTTTTGGCCGGTTTAAGGTGAGTAATGAATGTAAATGATGTTTTGAGGGTTTGAACCCCAAATTTGCACATTATAGTGCTATATTGAGATGAGACACACGTGTGATGATGAGCGCGGGGTCGTTTACTATTGGGGATTGTTACTTAGTCCATCCAGAGGGATGTTTTACCGTGTATTTGATTGAAACCTATTTGATATTATCATTATTTGGATCAATAGTCTTATTTGGGCTTCGTGGCAACTATTTGGGCCCTTCGGGGGGTTGTTATTATTGTTTCCTCACTATTTCGACATAATACTTGAACTCAGCCCTATTGTTTAAAATAGTTTTGCAAACTCAGCCACTTTTACTCAGGTTTAAAACTTAAATGATATTTCTAATTTTTTGGGCTGAGAACTACTATTTTATTATTCCTCGAGGGGCTATGTGATTCTGGACTGAGTATGGGGTCGGGTTGCGCGCCGCAGCAGTATTATTTTGATATTGTTATGAGGCCGAGGGAATAGTTGATGCCACGAGATGGCTTATTATTGCGCTTGGGCCGTAAGGGGCCCCTCCCGGAGTCTGCACACCCCTAGTGAGCGTCTTCGATGATAAATAAATGGAGCGGGTTGTACATCGCAGTGGGTACTAGAGAGTACCGTACTATGTATTGCATTTCATTATGTGACTGTAATTTGTTTGCTTATCTGTTGTAGCATTTCCATATTTCGTTTTCACTGGTTTACTGATTTTATACTACATGGTTTAAACTATTGTATTATAGATTACAATGTGTCTATCTATGATTTCTTATTCTCGGCCTTTATTTATATTTATTACTCACTAGGTCGGAGTACTCACATTACTCCCTGCATCTTGCATGCAAATCTAGGTGCATCTGAGAATGTTGAGGACTTCCAGCTGGGCAGCACATATCCGGGAGCATCAAGGTAGTTGCATGACGTCTGCAACCCTGATCTTCCCTTTATCTTATGGCTTCATTCTGTACTTCTTTAGAATCTTATGTACTAGGTTGATACTCATGTATTAGAGGCTCAAATTTGCGACACCGGATTCTTCGGGCTATGTAGTAGTATTTTTATTTGGGATTCCGCATATTTTAACTCTATTTCAATTTTCCAGTATTATGACATAGTAATTTATTTGTGTTAATTAATCATGAACTGTATAGAAATGGTTAGGATTTTTAATTGGTCGGGCTTGCCTAGCAGTGTGTTGGGCGCCATCACGATCGGGGTTGGGGTCAAGACAAGTTGGTATCAGAGCCTAGGTTACTTGGTCTCGCAAGTCATGTGTCGGTTTAGTAGAGTCTCGCGGATTGGTACAGAGATATATATATTTATCCTCGAGAGGCTGAAGAACCTTTAGAAAAAACTTCAAATTCTTGAAATTCTCGTCGTGCGACTTTGTTGATCCAAGAACTAAAGTTCTGTATTTTATTCTCTCGCAGATGGCAAGGACTCGCGCTACCGGACGAGGCAGACGACCACTAATACCACTCACTGAGGCCACCAGAGGCCGTGGATGCGGTTGTGGTTATGGCAGAGGTAGAGCAACGAGGGCAGCACCTGTTGATCCACCAGCTTCCCCAGCTCAAGATCAGGCTCCAGCTGTGGATACTCCAGCAGTACCTGTTAGGGCACCAGCTATGCCCATCGTGATTCCGGGTCTTCAGGAGGCCTTGGCTCAGATCTTATCAGTTTGCACTGGCCTAGCTCAGGCAATTTCAGCCACTACCGCAGCAGCTATTTCGCAGGCCGGGGGAGGTAATCAGACCCCCGCTGCTCACACACCTGAGCAGGTGGTGCAGGGATTACAGATGCCGAGAGAACCTCCAGCTCAGCTGGTTGCACCGGTTCAGGACTTCGTGGTTCCAGCTATGCCAGATGATGAGCAGTGTTGTCTTGAGAGGTTTGGTAGGCTCCAGTATCCGTCATTAAGTGGTGCTGAGGGCGAGGATGCCCAGGTTTTTCTTGAAAAGTGTCAGCGCATGCTCCGTACAGTAGGGATTATTGAGTCGAGTGGTGTGGCATTTACTACCTTTCAGTTCTCGGGGGCTGCTTTTACTTGGTGGGAGGACTTTGAAAGGCATAGGCCTGTCGGTGCAGCGCCCCGTACTTGGTAGCAGTTCTCCGCTCTCTTCTTGGAGAAGTATTACCACAGTCCCACAAAGAGGAGCTGCGTAGACAGTTTGAGTGGTTGACTCAAGGGGATGTGACAGTGACCCAGTATGAGATGAGGTTTTTGCAGTTGGCCCGTCATGTATTTGGATGATTCTGACAAATCGTGAGAGGATCAGGAGATTTGTGGATGGCCTTAACTACCATCTCCGCATTTTGATAACTAGAGAGAGAGTATTGGGTGATACGTTCGAGGAGGTGGTTTATATAGCTCGTGATATTGAGACGGTTCGCCGTAAAGAGCGAGAGGAGATGGAGGCCAAGAGGCCTCGAGGAACGGGCAGTTTCAGTGGTGCTCCGTCTAGGGGCCAGTTCCAGCGTGGTAGAGGTCATTCTTTCAGGCCTGCTCAGTCGGCCCATCCAGAGTATAGTGGGGCATCTTCCGGCCATGGTCATCTGGGGTTTCAGCAGGGCCAGTCTTCACTCAGCGCCCTCCCAGCTCAGAGTTCATCTTGTGCCCCATCAGTCCAGGGCTCCTCTGTGGCAGGTCCTTCTTCTGGTCATTCTGGTGCCAGGGGTTCCCTTCAGTCCCCATCTCCAGCACCTGGTAGTTGCTTCGAGTGCGGAGAGTTTGGTCATATGAGGAGGCAGTTCCCTCGACTTCGTGGTGTTCAGTCTCAGCAGAGGGATCAACCCTCGACTTCTGCTCCAGTTACTTTACCACCTGCCTAGCTAGTTAGGGGTAGAGGTTAGGCAGCCAGGGGTCGCCCCAGAGTTGGAGGTCGATCAGGCGGTGGCCAGGCTTGTTTTTATGCTATTCCAGGCAGGACAGATGCCATTGCTTCTGATGTTGTCATTACAGGTATTGTTTCAGTCTGCCACAGAGATGCCTCTGTATTATTTGATCCCGGTTCCACCTATTCATATGTGTCTTCATATTTGCTCGTTATTTGGGTGCACCCTGATAGTCTCTTTCTTTACGTGTTCATATGTCTACCCCGGTGGGCGATACTGTAGTTGTAGACCGTGTGTACCGATCATGTGTTGTGATTATTGGGGGTCTGGAGATCCGAGTTGATCTATTGCTATTGAGCATGGTGGACTTCGATGTTATTTTGGGCATGGATTGGTTATCTCCGTGTCATACTATTCTAGATTGTCATGCTAAGACAGTCACTTTGGCCATGTCGGGTGTACCACAGATCGAGTGGAGAGGTATGACTGATTATGTCCCTAGTAGAGTTATTTCTTTCTTGAAGGCCCAGCGTATGGTTGGGAAGGGTTGTCTTTCCTATTTGGCATTTGTGAAGGATGTTGGAGCTGGGACTCCTAACATTGATTCTGTTCCCGTTGTGAGGGATTTTCTTGATGTATTTCCTGCAAACCTGTCGGGCATGCCACCGGACAGGGATATTGATTTTGGTATTGACCTTGTGCCGGGCACTCAGCCCATTTCCATTCTGTCGTATTGTATGGCACCAGTGGAGTCGAAAGAATTGAAGGAGCGACTTTAGGAACTCATAGATAAGGGGTTCATTCGGCATAGTGTGTCATCGTAGGGTGCGCCGGTTCTGTTTGTGAAGAAGAAGGATGGAATCATGGGAATGTGCATTGACTACACGAAATTGAACAAAGTAACAGTGAAAAATAGAGGCAGTGTAGAGTTGGCCTAGACTGTCCTCAGCCACAGAGATTCGTAGGTTTCTTGGGCTGGTAGGCCATTATCGCCAGTTTGTTCAGGGATTTTCATCCATTACATCGCCCTTGACCAAGTTGACTCAGAAGGGTGCTCCATTTGCGTGGTCGAACGAGTGCGAGGAGAGCTTTCAGAAGCTCAAGACAGCTTTGACCACACCTCCAGTGTTGGTTTTTCCATCAGCTTCAGGTTCATATACCGTATATTATGATGCTTCGAGAGTCAGGATTGGCTATGTATTGATGCAGGAGGGTAGAGTTATTGCTTGTGCTTCTTGGCAGTTGAAGCCCCATGAGAAGAACTACCTTGTCCATGATTTAGAGTTGGCTGCCATAGTTCATGCATTGAAGATTTGGAGGCACTATCTGTATGATGTGTCTTGTGAGATATTCATTGATCATCGTGTCTTCAGCATCTGTTCAAGCAAAAGGATCTTAATTTGAGGCAGCGGAGATGGCTAGAGTTGATTAAGGATTATGATATTACCATTCTGTATCATCCGGGAAAAGACAATGTCGTAGCCGATGCTTTGAGCCGAAAGGCAGTGAGTATGGGGAGTTTGGCATACATTCCAATTGGGGAGAGACCCTTTGCAGTTGATGTTCAGGCCTTGGCCAATTGGCTTGTGAGATTAGATATTTCGGAGCCCAGTCGGGTGTTAACTTGTGTGGTTTCTCGGTTTTCCTTATATGATCGCATCAGAGAGTGCCAGTATGATGATCCACATTTGCTTGTCCTTAAGGATAGAGTTCAGCATGGCGATGCCAGAGATATGACTATTGGTGATGATGGTATGTTGAGGATATAGGGCCGGATCTGTGTGCCCAACGTAGATGGGTTTAGAGAGTTGATTCTGGAAAAGGCCCATAGCTCGCGTTATTCTATCCATCTGGGTGCCGCAAAGATGTATCAGGATTAGAAGTAGCGCTATTGGTGTAGAAGAATGAAGAAGGATATTGTGGGGTATGTAGCTCGGTGTCTCAATTGTCAGGAGGTGAAATATGAGCATCAAAGACCAGGTGGCTTGCTCCAGCAGATGGTTATTCCCGATTAGAAGTGGGAAAGAGTCACTATGGATTTTGTGAGTGGTCTTCCTCGGACTTTGAAGAAGTTCAATTTGATTTGGGTGATTGTGAATCGGCTGACCAAGTCCGCGCACTTCATTCCGGTGTGTACTACCTATTCTTCGGAGCGGCTTGCAGGGATCTTTATCCGGGAGATTGTTCGATTGCATGGTGTTCCAGTGTCTATTATCTCAGATAGAGGTACTAAGTTTACTTCTCAGTTTTGGTAGACTTTTCAGCGAGAGTTGGTTACTCAGGTGGAGTTGAGCACATCATTTTATCCTCAGACGGAAGGGCAGTCCGAGCGTACTATTCAGATATTAGAGGACATGTTGCGTGCATTTTTTATTGATTTCGGTGGTTCTTGGGATGATTTTTTGCTGCTTGCAGACTTTGCCTACAACAACAGCTATCAGTCCAGCATTCAGATGGCACCGTATGAGGCTTTGTATGTGAGGCAATGTAGATCTTCAGTTGGTTAGTTCAAGCCCAGCGAGGCTAGACTATTGGGGACAGATTTGGTTCAGGATGCCTTAGAGAAGGTGAAGGTGATTCAGGAGAGACTTTGTACAGCACAGTCGCATCAGAAGAGTTATGCTGACCGGAAGGTTCGAGATGTGTCTTACATGGTTGGTGAGAAGGTCTTGCTGAAGGTTTCGCCCACGAAGGGTGTTATGAGATTTGGAAAGAAAGTGAAGTTGAGTCTGCGGTTCATTGGACCTTTTGAGGTACTTAGGAGGATTGGAGAAGTGGCTTATATGCTTGCTTTACCACCCAGCTTGTCGAGTGTACACTCGGTGTTTCATTTTTCTATGCTCCGAAAGTATGTTGGGGACCCGTCTTATGTTTTGGACTTCAGCACGGTTCAGTTGGATGATGATTTGACCTTTGATATAGAGCCAGTGGCTATTTTGGGTTGTCAGGTTCGAAAGTTGAGGTCGAAGGATATAACTTCAGTGAAGGTGTAGTGGAGAGGTCGGCCCATGGAGGAGGCTACCTGGGAGACCGAGCGAGAGATGCGGAGCAGATATCCTCACCTGTTTAAGGCTTTAGGTATGTTTCTTGACTCGCTCGAGGACGAGCGTTTGTTTAAGTTGGGGAGGATGTGACGACCCGACCCGTCGTCTCATGAGTTACCGCTCTATTCCCCTATTTTTCTGCTTTCTTATGCTTCGTTATCCGTGTCATATGTTGTCAAGTTTTGGATTGGTTTTGGTAGGAAATGAGACATTTAGTCTCTTTAAGGAAGGCTTAGTTTGGAAAAGTCAACCGAATGTTGACTTATGAGTTAGAGGGATCGGATGTGATTTTTGGTGGTTCGGTTAGCTTCGAGGGATGATTTGTGACTTAGGAGTGTGATCGGAAGTGGTTTTGGAGGTCCAGTGTAGAATTATGCTTGAATTGGCGGAATTGGTATTTTGGCAAATTTCGGTTGATATGTGAGATTTTTATCCGAGGGTCGAAATTGAATTTCGAGAGTTGTTGTAGCTTCGTTATGTGATTTGAAATGTGTGTGTAAAATTTCAGGTCATTCGGAGGTGATTTGGTTGGTTTTTTTTTTATCAAATGAGTGTTTTAGAAGTTTTAGAAGAACTTAGGCTTAAATTCGATGTGAATTGATGATTTTGATATTGTATAAAGTGTTTTGATGATTGGAGCAAGTTAGGATACATTGGTGTTTTTGGTTGAGGTCACGGGGGCTTCGGGGTGATTTTGGATGGCTAAGCGGGAAGAATTTGGACTTGTGTTGTTGCAGAAATTTCTGTTGTTGCTGGTATTTCCACACCTACGGAATGGGGACCGTAGGTTTCACGCCGCAGGTGCGAAGGGGAGGCCGCAGGAGCGAGTTTTGGTCTAGGCAGCTATTTCCACAGAAGAGGACGAGAAGCCGCAGATGCAGAATTTTTGTCGCAGAAGTGACTTGTAGGAGTTTAATGATTTCCGCAGAAGCGAGGATTTGACCGCAGATGCGGTTATAACTGGGCAGAAGGTATTTAAGATTCTTTTTCGCAATTTTTGAAGGGTTTATTCATTTTAACTTCGGACTTGGTGGTTTTTGGGCGATTTTGGAGAGGGATTTCAAGGAGCTTCGATAAGGTAAGGATTTATGGACCTAAAACATGATTATATGGTGTTATTTCATGAATTAGGACTGAAAATTTAAGGAATTAATGGACAAAAATGGGGTTTAGGGCTTGAACTTAAGAGAGCATAAATTAAGGATTTGAAGGCCAACTGAACTCCGAATCTTGTGTTTTTGATATATATAAACTCATGGGGAGATAAGGAGTCTAATGATGTGAAAATTTCGAAGTTTCGAAAAGTGGGCCTGGGGCTCGGGTTTTGCTAATTTCGGGAATTTTGATATTTTTCGATTGCTTTCGATTGGGTTTTGTTCCCTTAGCATATTGTGACGTGTTAGTTGTGGTTTTGGTCAGATTCGACGCACAAGGAGGCTGATTTGAGAGGCAAGGGCATAGCGAGCTAGAGTTTTGGCCGGTTTGAGGTGAGTAATGAATGTAAATGATGTCCTAAGGGTTTGAAACCATGGATTTGCACATCATAGTGCTATATTGAGGTGAGACACGCGTGTGATGATGAGTGCGGGGTCGTTTACTATTGGGGATTGTGACTTGGTCCGTCCCGAGGGATGTTTTATCGTGTACTTGATTGAAACTTATTTGATATTATCATTATTTGGATCAATTGTCTTATTTGGGCTACGTGCCAACTATTTGGGCCCTTCGGAGGTTGTTATTATTGTTTCCTCACTATTTTGACATAATACTTGTACTCAGCCCTATTGTTCAAAACGGTTTTGCAAACTCAGCCACTTTTACTCAGGTTTGAAACCTAAATGATATTTCTAATGATGTTTTGGACTGAGAACTACTATTTTATTACTGCCCGAAGGGCTTATGTGATTCTGGACTGAGTATGGGGTCGGGCTGCGCGCCGCAGCAGTATTATATTGATAATGTTGTGAGGTCGAGGGCCTAGTTGATGCCACGAGATGGCTTGTTATTGTGCTTGGGCCGTAAAGGACCCTCCTGGAGTCTGCGCACCCCCCAGTGAGCGTCATCGACGATAAATAAATGGAGAGGGATGCACGCCGCAGCAGGTACTAGAGAGTATCGTACTATGTGTTGCATTTCTTTATTTGATTGTCATTTATTTGTTTATGTATTGCAGCATTTCCATATTTTGTTTTCACTGGTTTACTGATTTTATACTAGTTGGTTTATACTGTTGTATTATAGATTACAATGTGTCTATCCATGATTTCTTATTCTCAGCCTTTATTTGTGTTTATTACTCACTGGGTCAGAGTACTCACATTACTCCCTGCACCTTGCGTGCAGATCCAGGTGCACCTGAGACTGTTGATGACTTCCAGCTGGGCAGCACATATCCGAGAGCATCAAGGTAGCTGCATGACGTCCACAACCCTGATCTTTCCTTTATCTAATGGCTTCATTCCGTACTTCTTTAGAACGTTATGTACTAGGTTGATACTCATGTATTAGAGGCTCAGATTTGCGACACCGGATTCTTCGGGTTGTGTAGTAGTATTGTTATTTGGGATTCCGCATGTTTTAACTCTATTTCAGATTTCCAGTATTATGACTTAGTAATTCATCTGTGTTAATTAATCATGAACTGTATAGAAATGGTTATGGTTGTTAATTGGTCGGGCTTGCCTAGCAGTGTGTTGGGCACCATCACGACTGGGGTTGGGGTCGTGGCACCAATTACAAAAGTTCCCCTTCAATTAAGGGATTCTGATTTCAAACGGGTAAAACAATTAAGGAAAGAGGTTGATCAAACACTTTTCCAAAGTAGCACAAGAAGGGTAAATACACAAAAACTTATTTATTTAAGGAAAGAGTTTGATAGCACGCGGTTTGTGAAAATAAGGAAAGGTAATCACTCAACAGCCAGTAAAAATCAGAAATTGAAGATATCGTGTGAATGAACTAGGTCAGGAAGGTGGGAAAGATCTTACTTAAAGAAAATCAGTAACAACTAATTGGACCTTATTAAAAGAAATTCTGAATCAATCACAAGTCTGCAAAACCCTTTTTGAAGGGAGAATTCATCATATATAAAGCGTACAAACATGCTTAAACAAGAAAGAACTATCATGCTAATTAGAAAATCCTAGCATAGAAAAGTTCAGAGTCATAAACAAAGAGGTTCAAGTTCAGTACTTAGACTCAAAACGAGTCTGAGAAAGCCTAGAGTTCCAAAATAGAACCCTAGTCCAAACAGAGGATCAAAACTCG
This sequence comes from Nicotiana glauca, assembly GCA_026770625.1. Lineage (NCBI taxonomy): Eukaryota > Viridiplantae > Streptophyta > Magnoliopsida > Solanales > Solanaceae > Nicotiana > Nicotiana glauca. The sequence goes on from MU709933.1 coordinate 249,377, forward strand.
CCCAAAAACCCCAAATCCTAGGATTTCCAACTCGAGTAAAATGCAGAGACGATGAGGAAAGTAGTTGAAATATGCTCAGATATCTCTTTCAGAGTCTCACGAGAAAAAGCTGATTTGAAGCATAAAGAACACGTTTTAAGAAATACTTGGAACTTAAACAAGTTCCGAAGAGAAAAGAGGTAGTATAAACTTAAGAAAACAGTAGAGGAAACATGTCTAAAGGAAATTCGAACAAAGTCTAGTAGAAGGCAGACAAAGAATTTAAAAACTTAGTAGAAAATACATATAGGAATACAGAGACATCGGAAAAGCCTAGCAAAAGAACGCATAAGATAAGCATGTGAAAGCATGATATAGAAACACAATAGAAGAAAGAACGGAGCACAGTAGAAGAACATGCAAACATAAGAACACAGTTGGAGACCATGCGAGGTAGAAAAAAAACATAAAAACATAGCATAGGCAGATACACACCAAGAAAAGAAGAGGAAGAGTCAGAGAGACATTTTGAAAATTTTCAAAAACCCTAAATCGGAGAGATTCCTGGATGTCCACGATTCCTGGATTCCAACCTTTCAAAGGCAAAGGAAGTCTCAAGCTGTAAAAGTAGGCCTGCCAGCAGGATGGGGGGTGAGCCCAGACTCCAGCCGCCTGCATACCGGCGCAGCTAGCTCAAGGTTATCAGTTAACAGGGGTATTGCCAGATCCGCCAGTTGTTGCTGCTCGGGCCGAAGTTGATCCACCTATGACCGATGAGGAGCAAAAGAGGTTGGAACGATATAATTGGCTTGACCCTATTGAGTTCGGCGGAGGAGAGTCAGAGGATGCTCAAGGTTTTCTAGATCGGTGTCATCAAATTTTTTCGCACAGCGGGTATTGTGGATACTAGTAGAGTTGCATTTACTACTTTTCCGTTGACAGGGGAAGCTTACAAATGATGGCAGACTTATGAGCCAGGCAGGCCAGCTGGCGCATCACCACTTACATGGCATAAGTTGTTAGTTCTCTTCTTAGAGAAGTTTGTTCCACAGACTCACATGAAGGAGTTGCATAGAAAGTTTAAGCACTACGCCAGCTATGATTGTGACCCAGTATGAGATGAGATTTGTAGATTTGGTATGTCATGCTATATGTTTGGTTCCCATAAAGAGGGAGAAGATTAGGAGGTCCATTGACGACCTCACCTACAGGTTACGTTATAGTTTGGCTCGAGAGGTCGAGATGGATGATAGATTTGGTCAGGTGGTCGAGATTTCTAGATGTTTGGAGTAGGTTTGCATGCTTGAGCACAAGGAGCGAGAGGCCAAGAGGCCTCGTAGTTCAGGTGGTTTCAGTAGTGCCTCATTGGAGGCCAATCACATTACAACAGAGGTCGTTCTTTTCGGCCCGCCTAGAAAGCTCGTCATATTCCTCGTGCTCTTCAGCTAGCCACATTTCACACAATACTCGCCCAGTTCGGTCATTATTCAGTGCACTACTGGTACAGAGTTCTTACTGTGCTCCATCTGCTCAGGTTTTCACAGGTAGTACTTCGGGTTATTAGGGTCAGCATCCTTATAGGAGGGGTTGCTACGAGTGCGGGGACTTAGTCATCTCAAGGGGGATTGCCCAAGACTTCTGAGTAGGGTTCCACAATAGAGCTCACAACTTATAATTTCAATACCAGCAACTACACCACGCGCATAACTAGCTAGGGGTAGGGCTCAGACAGTTCGAGGTTGCCTTAAAGGGGGAGGTTGAACAGGTGGTGGTTAGGCCCATTGCTATACTTTCCCGCTATGCTAGAGGCAGTTGCTTCCAATGTTGTGATCACATGTATTATTTCAGTGTGCCACATGGATGCTTCAGTATTATTTGATCTTGGTTCCACTTATTCATATGTGAACAGTTGCGACACTAGGACCGCAAAAGCAATCATAGATCAGATCGCAAAAGCGAACAATTGTTCACAAATGCGAAACTCATCCCCCAGTTCCCTCTTGGCATTTGCGAACTTGAAATCGCAAATACGAGGCTTGGAATTGCGATCAGGTTATCGCAGATGCAAGACCTGCAAATTGACACCAGTAACAGACTTGCACCAGTAGTTCCAAACCATCCCAAAGCTTATCCAGAACTCACCCGAGCCCATCGGGCTCCAATTCGAACATGCACACAAGTGTAATAACATCCTACAAACTCGATCGCTACCTTAAATCACCAAAATAACATCAAATAACAAGAACTGATCATCAAAACTCAAGACTTCAACTTAAAAGCTCATTTTTCACAATCTTTCACATATTTCGGGTCACTCGGGACCCCAGTTGAACATGCGTACAAGTCCAAATACATCGTACGAACCCACTGGAATCGTCAATATACCGACCCAAGATCGTTTACCAAAAATATTGATCGTGGTCAACTCTAACCTCATTTTAATTTAAAAATCACTTTTTCTTTAAACTTTTATCTAAAAGCTTTCCAAAAAAAATAACACGGATCACGCACGCAAATCAATATATATCAAATAAAGCTATGAAAGGTCTTGAAACATAGAAATTAAGGCTAGCTCTCAAAACGATCTATCAGATCACCACATTTGTTTGCAAATCAAAAGAATTTAGATCAATTTGAATTACCGCAAAAAAAATTGTGTGAATTCGGGGTCGTCTTATTGTGGTACACCTTTTATTTATTGGGCTGTGGTACATGGGATCAATTAATTTTAATATAAAATTTCACATAAAATAATATTTCATCAATTTTGATTTATACTATTTAACCGATGAGTTTCTTTAAACTTGTAATTTTAGATACATCATAACATTTGTATGTATATAAAAATTTTAAAACTTGTGTTCTTAAGCATATATATATAATTTGTGTAATTGCGAAAGCTTCTTAATAGGAATAAAAATAAAAAGAGAAATTTTCATAAAGCATTTATCTTTTAGTAGTAATTAGTCATCTATAGATAATATTTGCTATATCACGGAATATAGATTCCTTTTCTATGGTTATAAGATGTGTTTCATGTATTTAAGCTATTGTATTCATGAATACAGTAGCAAAAATAGGCGTGATCAGGGAAGTCCAGCTAATCAGTTGTTGTATTCGAGTATATTCGACTATATTCATGGAGTGAAACATGGGATTACAGCTGGACAGATTATTGTATCCGACTGTATTCACGACGTGAAATAGGGGATTACACTATTTTTAAAACGAAAAGTGAATCAACTAACATAATAGACTCCTAATATAACACAACAAACTCAATTATAACACACAAATTTTGTATTTTTCAGTTATAAAAAAGATTCTCAGCCGCAAAATGCCCCAAAACATAGCAATCTTCAGAAAAATTATATAATACATCTGAATACATAAATTATATTAATTAAAAAAATACAGTCGAATACATTAATGGCATATAGCGAGGCAATAAATACAATGAAATAGATAGAATACAGAGGGATACATTGAAATATAATGAGAAAAAAAGACACTGAATACAATGAAATATATGAAATACAACGAGATATATTGAATTACAAAGAAAAAAAAGATAGTGAATACAACGAAATACAACGAGATACATTGAAAGAAGAAGAGAGAATTTTCAGCGATGAGAGAAAGAAAAAGAAAACGAAGAAGAAAACATTGAAATATAGCGTCAATTTTTCGACACCCATCGAATTCTGACCATAAAAGAAGAAGAAAACAAGAAAGATCCAATCTAATTGAAATAAGGACTTAACGCAACCCGAACCGATTGAACAAAACATACCACTATGCTATTGAAGTAGGAAAAAACAAAATTCTATTCCCTGTTTGTGGAGTAGTCCTTTAAATTCAAATACCAAAATTACCAATCTATCGCATGCACAATTGAGCTCGTCACTGCTAGATCGTGTGCAGAAAGTAAACATTCATTCACTAAGAATAATTGATTAACCATTAGGAATATGCCGTTGCGGTCGTCGAATGCGGAAGCCGGATCAATTTCTAAAGTGGGCTTTGCGCAAATCCGATGGAAGGAGGAGGAGATCGGAAATTTTAGTGGAATGAAGGAAGAAAATGAGATTTATCAAAGTAAAAAGAGAAAGAAAATAGTGTAACTGATTAACGTATTTAGTGACTTAGGACAAGGAAGTAACCAAAATATATTTATAAAATATAATTTTTTTAAATGGTATTTATTTAAAATAAATAAGGTCGAGGTAAAAATTCCAAAATAGAATATTAAGAATCTTTGGGAGTCCATCAATATGGAATTTCCAAGATGTTAAAACATACCTTTAAGGGGTCAATAAAGATAGATGGAGCTCCATATTTTTTGTTCGTCGATGGTTTGTGGGGGACAAATGGATTTGCTGCAAATTAACCATTTACATTCGTTAGATTAACCACACAAAAAAATCTACACCTAATTGTGCAGATAAAAATCATAAAAGCATATAAGTATATAGTGAATCACGAAGCACAGTGACAGAGCATAAAATATTTTCTTCACTCAATTCCGTGCTGTAAAACCGCAATATATGAAATTAAAAGAAAATGGAGAAATGGCCGGAATAGGGAGTTAAGAAGAGGGGAATCTATAGAGTATTAACAAAGTATGGACCCCTCAATTAGATGATGAATTTGGAGTGAAATTGCTGACTGAGTTACAGAGTAGGTGCTTGGACCAACACCGATGGCGGATTTTGAATATAGTTGTCTCCATGTTTAATTTCTGGCCTTTTGGTTTAACACTAACAAGGCATTGCCAAAATAGGTAGTACGTATACTTTTTTCTCCTAAAAATTGTAAGGAAAATATTTTTCGTAAAAATTATTTCTTTTAGAAGAAAAATAGTTTTTAAATTTATTTTGTGGTGTTTGGTTAGCAAGTAGAAAATAATGTTTTAAGAGTTTTTAGATATAACATAGATAAACACGGTGAACCCGAATCCGGACCCCAACATCGATCCTAGATCGCAAATCCAACTCTTGAACCCCGGACTTCAAACTTCGACCCCCCACTCTCAATACTGACCCCCTTACCCGGAACCACAGACCCTAGATATCGACCCCCTTCATTACCTACCCTCGAACCCCGAGGTCAAGGTCGGTTTTTTAGGGTTCAAAGATCGGGTTCTTGGATCGGAGTTGAGTAGAGTGAGGTTGTGGTATGTTGGTAGGTCGCGGGTCTAGGGAACCAGGGTGCGAGGGTGTGTATATGGACGCAGACGAAGCCAGTGTGGCGAAAAGGGGTCTGAACCCCCTTGCCAAGACATTGCACTACGTATATAAGGTTAAAAGTTTATATATATTAGCTGTTGAATCCCCTTAGTTTCTTCGCGTATTTACTTTTTAAAAATTTTATGCATCCCCTTGGCAAAAATTATCTTTCCGCCACTAACAGTGGAGATGAAGAAGGTTGAAAGAGAATTTTGAAAAAAAAATACTTTCCTCCTCTTGGAGGGGAAGTCATTTTCCTGGAACTTGGGTTTATCAGGAAAATATTTTATTTTTCAAAATATTTAAGCAACCAAATTACCAAACACTACCCTAGTACTTACAGTTTATAGAAGTCAATAAAGTAAAATATATATCTTTTGTAAATATGTTAATGAAGTAAGTTAGAGAACCATAAGGTCTGAGAATCAAATCTTACAGAGTCATAAATCTTGCGGAACTGTAATTAAAGGAATGCCATGAAAGGAACCTATTGCTTTACACTGGTAACACCCCTTAGTAGATTGATTCTTGAGTGTTAACCATTGACAAGGAACGAAAAGGCTATGTAGTTATGCATTGCCTTAGTAACTTTGTTCAAGAATGGCATTTCAGCCGGTTCTCATATGACCAGCTTGTTTCTAATTGTTTTTCCTTTTTTGTTTCATTTATTTTTATGGTGCAGAAAACTTACCCTAATTTAAGGAATTAATATTTTAATTGATTGGTAAAGAGCACAGAAACAAAAGAAGTGAAACAAATAAGTCTATGATTTTCATTGTTGATTTGCATAAAAACCAATGCAGTATCATGTGAAAGTTATCATAATGTATTGACGCGAATTACATTCATTCTACAAGAAAACTATTGAATACAAGACAACTATTGTTATTCTTCTTCTATTAGACTATCAGATGTATAACTATATAAACTTTCACTTTTGAAAGAAATATTCTCTTCAAAACTATCAGCACGTAGCATATCATATGATCTCGTCTTTGTAAGTTCCTCAATTTCAGCTGCTACCTCCTTCATATTTGGTCTGTTTCTTGCATTAGATTTCAAGCATCTTCTGGCAAGCTTAGCCATAATTGAGACCATCTCCTGACCTTCAACATCTCTTGCAATCTCAGGATCTACCATTTCTATTAGACGACTTTGTTTGAACATTGATTTGAAATGCATTGCTAAGCCTTGACTACTAGATGCATCGGAAGAGACAGCTCTTTGACTTGTAAGAAGCTCCAGAATAACTACGCCAAATGCATAAACATCACTCTTATCGTTAAGTTGACCAGATCGAAAGTATTCGGGGTCTAAGTAGCCAAATGTGCCTCCGACTTGTGTTGTTAAGTGAGTTTTTTCAATGGATACCAATCTTGAAAGTCCAAAATCAGAAACCACAGCACTATAATTTTCGTCCAATAATATGTTACTTGATTTGATATCTCTGTGGAAAATAGCACTAGAAGCGCATGAATGCAAGTAAGAAAGTGCCCCTGCTATTTCTCTAGCAATTCGTAAGCGACGCTCCAAAGAGAGCGTGACTGTTGATGTCCTTGATTCACTAGGAATCGGGCTGGAGCTTCCATGAAGATGGTGCGATAGAGTGCCATTGCAGATGTATTCATAGACCAATAACGGAACTTGAGTCTCTAAACAACAACCTAATACTTTAACAATATGTCTGTGGTTTATTTGAGAGAGAATGAAAATCTCATTTACAAACTGATCAACTTGATCTTCATCAACTATATTAGATTTCTTGATGGCGACGATCCTTCTATCTGATAGCATTCCTTTATATACAGTACCAAGCCCTCCCTTTCCAAGAATTCGACTTTCGTTGAAGTTGTCTGTTGCTTTTTCCAACTCCTCTTTTTGAAAGAGTTTCATATGTAAAAAAGTGCTATCACTTCCTTTATTCATAGAAATTTTGCTTTTGCAATAGCAATCCACCATTTCTTTTAAAAAACTTTTGTTTAGCTTTTACCTCTTTCCTATGTTTAATTTGTCGATATAGCAACAAACAACCAGCTATCAGGACTATCAAAATAACAGCCGATGAAATTCCTGTTTGCCAAAAAATAAGTAACAATGTAATTCAGGATAGAAATTTCAAAAGATAGGCAAAACTTAAAGGAAATTAAAACCAAAAATCACAAGGAGTATTAAAAAGAAATATATTCAAGTAGAAGTAATAAGTGGAGGTGCAAATTGAAGACAATATCATAGCATAGCTGCAAAACAAGCGTGCGTCTCCCATTATTTGGCTTACAATAGAAACTGCCAGGAGTGTTAAAACAACGAGTATTATGTGGACAATGACCCCCATTTGGACTTGCACACTCATTAATATCTGCAGGAATAAATAGAATTAAAAAAAAAATAGTTTGTTAGAATTAAAATATACATTTCCATTAATGGATCGAGAAAAGGTGAATATATTTTTGTAATGAGAATTATAAAAATTGCTGAATACAGAAAACAAAGCTATCAACGGGCCGCAGGAGCGGATACAGAGGGGTGCAAGTGGTTGAATTGAATTCCTGGCTACGCCGGTGCTAGGAGGTACGTATATATATATACCTTGACATCCATTCGAGAGGTAAGGGTTGCCTTGATAACCGTTAGAGCAACGGCAGCGGTATCCATAGCTGGAATTGACGCAAACACTGTTGTTTCCACATCCATATTCTCGGCTTCATATAGGTTGCGCACAACTCATGTTGCCCATCACCCACTCCAACGTAGTTTCGCCAAAACCAACAAGCTCTTTTGCACAGTTGCTGGAATTACTACTTAATATTTCACTTATGTAGCTGGAATTCTGACCACTGGACCCCATCAAGCAAAAGCTGCAATTGTTAAATGCCCAGGCCGCTTTCATGGTGTTCATTGTTTGTATTGACACTATCACATTTTTAGGCATCCTTGAAATGGCACTCTGGCAACACCCATTATTTCCAGTGCAAGAAGAAGTAGCAGCAACAGCAAAGTTATTTGTATTGCAAAAGGAAGCACATCCACTTACAAATTCTCCGCTCTCTGCATCTTTGACATAAGCATAGATATCACAACCAATGGCTATAAACTTATTTCTAGACAACGACATATGAAAATGTCCGTGTCCAGTTGATCCACTAATAGGCTCATCGCCGTTAATGTTTTTCCCCGAAGATTTGTCATAGACAACAGGAAGAAAAGACGCGTCAGTCCTGATTGAGTCCATTGCGATATTGAAGATTTGTATAGGAAAGGGTGAGTAATCAGTGGCGACCCATGTTGATGAATGATTCGTGTTGTCGTCAAAACAGTTGATTTCAAATGCTTTATCAAAGTAACAATCTTTTCCTATCCCAAATGGATATGGAATGGTTAAGTTCCCACATTTGTCTTTGCACCCAGGCTTTGCCACCACAGACAATGATGATGATAATGATAATGATACAGAAACTTGTGCTTGTTGGAGAAGTAGCACAATAAAAAGAAAGACCGAGGAATTATTTAGCAGTATGTAGACACTCTTCATCTCTTCCACCTCAGTGGTTTTGAAAATGTCTGCCAAAAGATGGCGTGTATATATATAATTTGTACTACTCTATAAGTTATTTATAGACCAAGTTTTGAGAGATTTAAATAAGAAAACAGAATGACAGTTGCTTTACGTACTTTCCTGTTCCGCCCTCCTCCCTTGACTTCACAGAGTGAGAGAGTTTAGAGCAGCACAGCCCTCACTTTTAATTTTAATTTAGGTAAACCTATTTTCTTTTTGGTTTATGTCAAAAAGAATAATTCATTTTCTTATTTGGAAATAATTTATCTTCATGCAATATGATTTATAACTACACAAAATATATGTGCCTCATTTTACATTACAAATTCAAAAGTCTTCTCTCTTTTCTTAAATTCTGCGTCCAGTAAAATGAATTTACATCAATTAAAACGGAGGGAATAGTATATACTAGGAATACTTCAACGCGTATAGTTATTCTCTTGTACTGTTGATACTCCTTGTCTTGCCCATATTACTCCCTCCGTTTCAATTTATGTTAACATATTTCTTTTTTAGTCCGTGTAAAAAGAATGATTTTTTTTTCTATTGGGAAACAATTTACCTTTATACAATAATTTATAGCTACACAAAATAAATATGATTTATTTTACACTACAAGTTCAAAATTCTTTTTTTTTTCCTTAGACTCCGTAAAAAAAAAGGTTCACTTAAACGGAAACCGAGGGAGTAGTTAATTTACAAAGTTGACAAGATTACTTAGTGAATCGTGACAGAGCACAAGACATGGCGTTTAGCCCACTACATTCCATATATCTATGTGTTAGAGCATTTGCCACGTGAATATCAATACTGACAATATTATATTTCTTAAAAAATCCTTAAATACATGTGTGTCCAAGCTTTAACAGTCCCATACTACAATTTACTTTTACAGGCGGAGTTAGAGTTTAAACTTCAGTTTGTAGACATGTTTAGTGTCCCTCTTATGTTTTCATTAAGATTTTTCTTTTTTTATTCTTTTTCTTTTTTATTTGGTTTATTCATTCAAAATTCCAAATCTAACACATTGAAATGTTTGATCTCATTTTATCATCGCAAAATTTTATATAATTAAAACTAATAGCAGTAGATGATTTAATAATTCCATCATTTTTTTATATGGAGTGTAGGATATGCTAAAACTCACTAAAATTGCAAGAAAATATTTAATTTTAAGGTATAATTTTTAAATGATAATGGATCCATAATAAAAATCTAAAAATTTAACCCGACAAATATAAAATCTAGATTCACCACTTTGTAATATTGCATCTATGTTATCTGCCTCTAACCCTTTGGTGTTATATTTTATGTTTCTTGCCTTGAAAAATGTTTTTATTTAATCAAAACACCCATTTACGCGTTTTGCGGGGTACTTGTGCTTGGACTCACTTTTCAGCTGCTAGCTCTGGCACCTGGCTCGTGAACTTTAATTCGGTCAATTTTGAGTTGCTTAGTGTACTTTAGTTTAATACTCGTACCAGATCTTTACTTTTAATATTAATGCAGCACAGGACATGTGGTTGCAAAGGAGTATAGTATTTAACCGTCCATACTCCACGCCTATTTACCCACAAACCTTTCAATAACAATTTGATTTGTTCCGATATATTTTACTTTTATAATAAATAATTATTATACACATATAATAACATCTGATGTTGAAATATTCTTTGACTGTTATGGATAAAATTATTTTTTTCCTTCTGTTAATTTTACATATAAAAGACAAAAAACTTATCTTTGTTTAATACAATGCCATCTTTGTTTCTAAAGAAATAGTTATCCGGACTATGGCATGAATTATTCTAATCAAGGAATCAAAATGCCTTAAATACATACTTTAATGTGCTACATTAAATATTGAGTAAAGACTTAAACTTTAGTGAGTATTTCTTAAAATCTTAAACTTATGGACGATGGGAATAGAAAAAATATGTGCAGATCTTCAACTATTTGGCATTATGCACGATGAAAATTTTAATTATGAAAGTATATACTAACATAATATTTTTATCATAAGTTGTGCATTACAGTTGTTAAAAATTTGGTCAAAATTTCTAGACTTATTATTGATAATCTTAGAGATTCTATGTGACAATCTGATAAGCCGTTTTGTGTATTAGACCTTGAACCGAGACCTCTCATAGCTTCATTAGATGTTATATGACTTGCGTGCATGGTCCGTGTTATTTTTCGGAAAGTCTTTACGTGAAATTTTAAAGAAAATGTGATTTTTGATTTTAAAAATAACTAGAGTTGATCACTGTCAATATTTGTGGTACACGACCTCGGATTAGTGTTTTGATGATTCTTGTTGGTTCGTATGATGTTTTAGAACTTGTACGCTTGTTCGGCTGGAGTCCGGAGTGATCCAAGCGCGTTTTGGCGCATTATGTGAAAGATTGTGAATAATGAGTTTTCAAGTTGAAATCTTGAGTTTTGATGACCAATTCTTGTTATTTGATATTATTTTGATGATTTGAAGTACCGAGCAAGTTTATATTATGTTATTATACTTGTGTGCACGTTCGATCTGGAGTCCGAGAGGCTCGGGTGAGTTTCAGATTGGTTTCGAACCATTTTTGAACTTGTGAACTACTGGTTTTTCTTCTAGTGCGTGCTTCGCGATCGCGAATGAAAAAAGTTGGGGCTAGGGCTGGTTACTCTTCGCGAAAGCGAGAGGTAGATCGCGAATGCAAAACCTCGGGGGGTTATCCTTCGCGAACGCGTAGCTTTGGGTTGGCTGGGGAGTTCTTCATCGCGAACGCGACCAGCAGGTCGCGAACCCGGAGACTTGGCTAGGGATGCCTTCGCGAACGAGATGGGGACCTCGCGAATGCAGCAGGTGCTTCAAGAACATGATGAACACCTGACGCCCCATTAAATGAAAGCTTAAAATTGAGAATTGGTCATTCTTCACCATTTTTGAAAACTAGAGCTCAGACTAAAGAGGATTTTGAAGAGATTTTCACCTCAACTTCATTGGTTAGTGATTTTTAACTAGTTTTGATGTATTTTCATAATTACTAATTGATTTTACCATTAAATCTATGAATTTCATGGTAGATACTAGGTATTTTGAGTAGAATTTAGGAATTTTATAAAATTGAGATTTAGACCTCCAACTGAGGTCGAATTTTGAAACAAATGACATAATCGGGCTCTGGGGTGAATGAATAATCAAGTATTGGTCCGAATCTCGGATTTTGACCAAGCGGGCATGTTGACTTTTTTTATTTTCATTAAAGATTGAATTTTTTTCACTCGTAGGTAGTTTCTAAAGTTTATTTTTAATTATTTGAACTATATTTGGCTAGATTTGATTAGTTTGGAGGCTAACTATAAAGAAAAAGCCATGGTTGATCATTGATTTGGTTGCAGGAAGAAGTAAGTATTGTGGTTAACCTTAACTTGAGAGAATTAGGACTTGATTGATCTATTTGCTACTTGATTTATGTATGAGAACGACATATATGCAAGTTGACAAGTGTATACGTGTAGTCATGGGTAAGCATGTAGGTTGAGATCTTTATTTATTTCTACAATTATTTCATGCCTTCATTTAATTCATGTTATTACTTGTTAAATGCTTCTATTGTTTCTTGCCTCACTAGTTAAATTCATGCATTTATCTGTTACATGCCTTAATTTGTTAATTGTTTTTCATGTATCCGTATCTTTATTTATTTCTTGCCTTTACTTGCTTTATATTTTTTGTGTTGTTAGTTTGCTACTTTTATCTGCATTATGTCTTTACTTATATAATTCCCTTATTGCATTTTCTTTTGAGATACACCATAGTTAATTGTAGTTTATACTTTATACTTTAAATTGATATTTTGTGGGATCGGGTTGCGCGCTGCTATGGATATTTATACTATTGTGTGGGATCGGGTTGCACAACATAACATATTTTGGTATTACTATTTGAGAACGGATTAAACGCTGCAATATTATTTTTTTGTGTATATATATATATGTATATATATATATATATATATATATATATATATATATATATATATATTATATGTACATATATATACATATAAT
>MU709933.1:262950-277016 GCA_026770625.1 Nicotiana glauca
TATATATATATATATATATATATATATATATATATATATATATATATATATATATATATTTGTGGATTGGGTCGTGTCCCGCCACAGAGAAGACATGTTATTTACATATATTTGTAGATCGGATTGCACTTCGCAATAGAGAAGACATATTGACTATTCTTAATTGTTGGTTCTGTATCCGTGTTGTATTGAGAAAGTTGAGCTTTCATGTTATTCTAGGCCATCTGTTATGTATTTCCTGTCCCAGTTATCATGTTATACTTGTTTTCTCTATTTTGTTGTTATTTCGTTTATACTCGTAAAAGTTTATAGTGAATGCCTTTTTATAGCCTCGTCACTACTTCATCGAGGTTAGGCTCAGCACTTACGGAGTATGTGGGATCGATTGTACTCATGTTACACTTTTATATTTCTTGTGCAAATTCTGGTGTTGGTCCCAGTAACGGTTAGAAGAGGTTTGCCTAGACTTTATTATCGCGGAGACTTGAGATAGACCTGCACAGTGTTACAGACCCTGAAGTCCCTTTCTTATTTCTTGCACAGTTATTTCATTCAAACAATTGTACTCTATTTCCTTGGTTATATTAGTAGCTCATGTACTTGTGACACTAGATTTCGGAAGTTGAATACACTTCATTTTGGGATTTATTTTATCGATTTTGAATTTTTGCAGTTTTATTTCTTATTTAACTACTATTAAAATTGTTAAAATGAATAATGTGTAGCTAATGTTAGCCTGCCTGGTAAGTGAACGCTAGGTGCCATCACAGCCCCACAATTGGAATTTTGGAACATGACAGTTGGCATCAGAGCAGTAGTTTGCTTAGGTCTCATGAGTCATGAGCAAACTTAGTAGAGTCTGGAGGATCGGTACGAAGACGTATGTACTTATCTTCTAGGGGCTACAGGGCTTTAGGAAAATTTCACTTCTTTCTTTCTCTATAGTGCGATTTTATTCTAACATTGAGTTTGAATCATTCTACTCTTGTTCTCTCACAGATGATGAGGACATACACAACATCCATAATAGACCAGGAGCCGGAGTCCCAGGTTGAAGCCACTACCATGGATAGGGGCCGGGGCCGAGGTAGGGCCAGCGGAAGAGGTAGATATCAGCCAAGAACACGTGCAACAACACCCTTTGCAGAGCCTCAGATCGAACATGAGGAGGGGTTCCTTGTTCAGACTGTGCCAATTGGACAAGCTCAGGTCCTAGAGGGGTTTATTGTCACTCCCGTACTTTAGGTGCTTTAGTCTGCTTGGTCGGCCTTATAGAGAGTGTGGCTCGGGCCGAAGTATTTCCTGTAGCATCAGCCATCTCTTAGGCTGGGGGAGGAGCCCAGACTCCTGCTACTCACACTTCAGAGCATGTGGCTCACTATATCATCAATAGGACTGAAGATATTGGGTAAGTTCATCGAGATATTTCCTATTCACTTTGGTGGTACACCTTCTGAGGACCCATAGGATTTCATAGACCATTGTCATGAGGTACTACACAACATGGTATAGCGGAGTCCAATGGAGTTGATTTTGCAGTGTTTCAAATGCATGGCTCCACCAAGAGGTGATGATAGGAGTATGTTCGAGGCAGGCCAACAAGTTTACCTCTACTCACTTATGATCCATTCTCTTATCTATTCTTGTAGAAGTTCATTCCTTTTACCCTGAGAGAGAACTACCACAGTTAGTTTATGCGCCCCCGGTAGGGTAGCATGACTGTTACCCGGTGTGAGACAAGATTTGTGGATTTGTCTTTCCATGCAGATTCTTACTAAGAGGTAGAAGGTGAGGAGATTTATAAATGACCTTACTTATGGTATCAAGCTATAGATGGCTAATAAGACTCGAGATGATACTTCTTTCAATCGGGTTGTAGAGATTTTTAGACGAATCGAGAGGGTTCGTGGTCAGGGTAGAGAGGAAGAGGCCTCACCATTTTTGTGGTTTTATGGTACCTCATCTGGAGACTGGTGTTCATTTGGTAGAGGCCATCCTATCAAGCCAGTCCAGTCAACATTTCTAGCATAACACAGTGCTTCGAGCAGTCATAGTTCTTATGGGTCTGGTCTTGATTAGTAGCTAGCCAACAGTGCACCTTCAATTCCCATTAGCGCACTGCCAATTTAGAGTTATCGTAGTGGTTATCCAAACTATCGAGGTTAGTCTCAGATTCAACATCCACACCAACCAAGATAGTGTTTTGAGTATGGAGGGTACATGTCATATTAGGAGGTATTGTTCAAACTTCAGAGCATTGTGCCACAGCAGGGTTCTCGTGCTATGATTCCGGTACAGGTTGCTCCACCACCCACTCATCCAGATAGAGGTGGGGGTAAAGTAGCCTTGGGTGGTGGTCAGGTCATTTATGTTAAAGGCTAGGCAAGGAGAGGTTGTCCGAGAGGTAGAGGTCATACTGATGGGGCTGAAGCTAGTTTCTATGCATTTCCAACTAGACCTAAGGCAGAGTCGTCTGATTTGGTCATCACAAGTATTATTCTAGTTTTTCATAGAGATGCATCAATTTTATTTGATCCGAGTTCCATTTATTCGTGTGTGACATCCTATTTTGCTTCTTATCTTGATATGTCTCGTGATTCTTTAAGTGCTACTCTATATGTGTCTACATTTGTGGTAGACCATGTCTATCATTTGTTTGTGGCCTCTATCGGAGGTTATGAGACTAGGGTAGACCTTTTACTACTCAACATAGTGAACTTTGATGCTATTTTGGGCATGGACACGCCATATGATGTTATTCTGGATTTTCACGCTAAGATAATAATATTGGCAATACCGGGATTGCTGTGATTAGAGTGGAGAGGTTTATTCAGTTATTTTCCTAGAAAGGTAGTTTATTTTCTGAATGCACATCAGATGGTTAAGAAAGGGTTCTTGACATACTTAGCCTTTGTGAGGGATGTTAGTGTTGATACTCCTACCGTTAAGTTAGTTCCAGTAGTGAAAAACTTTCTAGATGTATTCCAAGCAGATTTTTCGGGCATGCTGTCGGATCGGGACATCAATTTTAGTGTTAACTTGGTGCCGAGCACTCAACTTATCTCTATTATACCTTATCACACGTTACTAGTGAAGATGAATTAATTAAAGGAAGAGGTTCAAGAGTTACTTGATACGGGCTTTATCAGACTGACTGTTTCGCATTGGGGCGCTCCAGTTCTATTTATGGAGAAAAAGGGCGATACTATGATGATGTGCATTGGCTGCAGGCAGCTGAACAAAGTTACAGTCAAGAACAAGTACCCATTACTATGTATTGATGATTTTTTTTACCAGCTTTAGGGTGCTAAGGTGTTTTCAAAGACTAACCTAAGATCGGGATATCATCAGTTGAAGAACCAAGCTTCAGCCATTCCGTAGATGGCTTTCAGGACCCGCTATGGTCACTATGAGTTTTTGGAGATGTCTTTTGGGATGACTAATGCCCCATCAGCTTTTATGCACTTGTGGAACAATTTTTTCCAGTCATATCTTGATTCTTATGTCTTTTTGTTCATTGATGACATATTTCTTTATTCTCGCAGTCGGGTGGATCATGAGCAGATCTTGAGGATCATGCTCCAGACTTTAAAGGAGAAGACCGTATATGCTAAATTCTTAAATTGCGAGTTTTGACTTGATTTGGTGGCATTATTGAGCCATGTGGTATCTAGTGAGGGGATTAATATGGATCCAAAGAAGATTAAGGTAGCTCAGAACTGGCCTACACCGGCATAAACTATAGAGATTTAGAGCTTCTTGGGTTTGGTGGGTTATTATAGCCGTTTTTAGAGGGTTTTTCATCCATCATATATCTTTTGACTAGATTGACCTAGAAGGATGTTTTTTCAAGATTGTCCGCTGAGTGTGAGGCAATCTTTTAGAAGTTTAAGACTGTATTGATTGCAGCCCCAGTGATGGCGTTGCTTACCAATTTAGGATCTTATACCATGTATTGTGATGCATCGCGTATCGGGATGTGGATTATATGGTGGGTGAGAAGGTTCTCCTTTGAGTGTCAACTATGAAGGGCGTGATGCGGTTTAGACGGAAGGGCAAGTTGCGCCCGAGGTTTATTAGGCCATTTGAGATCTTGGAGAGAGTTAGGAAGGTTGCTTATAGGCTTGGTTTGCCTCCTAACATAGCAGGGGTACATCCAGTATTCCACATTTTCATGCTTTAGAAGTACCATGTTGGCATGAGCAAGTTTGTTTTGATGATTGACAAAGGAACACATGCATGAAGCAGGTCCATGGATAACGCACACAAGTGACGGATAAAATCAAGCAAAAGGCTTGTACGTTAAAGGGATAAGTATAAGTGGTTATATCTTATATCTCCTGATCGAAAAGGTTGCATAATTGATAAGGAGAAGGACTCATTACTAGAAGAGAACAATATCCAAGATAAGGGAGGAGTTAGAAGTTGAAGATAACTTGAACTCTTCAACCAAGGAAGAATATAGCATTGGGACTCTAGTTAGTTCATATTCTACTAACTCTATAAATTATAGGATATTCTCACTTTACATGTATGCACAAACGCTGAAGTTAAATGAGTTGAGAGCAAAATAGCAAGGCATTTTGCAAGCAATTCTTGTATGCGAACTTGAAGCTATATGAACCATATATAAGAAATGGTTACAATTGTTTGTCTTTTATTCTAGTTCAACTGTATAAGGTTTTTTCAAATTGTACCTTTCAGCTTTATCCAGAAGCAATTGTAATAGGTACTCTGAGTATTCAAGTTAGAGCTAACTTGAAGTTTTTGCAAAAGTTAGAGGCTGGTTGCCACAACGGGATTAGAGGTAATCCTTAGGTTTACAAAGAGTTTTTATAAATGCTATTTTGGCTTAGTGATTTAGTAAAGTGTTGGAAAAAAATACTACTAATTGGTAGGTCGTAGTTTTTTTTACCTTTTGAGCCAGGTGTTTCCACGTAAAGTACTTGTGTTCTTTACTTTCTGCATTTATTATTTATGCAATAGTAGTTCAAGGGACACATAGAAGAATTAGGTCCTTCTGTAATATGTGCATGAAAATATTGGAGAACACATAAATCACCCCCCTTTTGTGTGGCATTGAAGTATAGAACATCATACCATGATGACAACTCGCATGTTTCGGATTTCAGCATAGGTCATCTTGATTATAACGTAGCCTATAAGGAGAAGCCGATGGCTATGCGAGCCTGACAGGCTTGAATGTCGAGATCTAAGAGTTTTCCTTCTGTGAAAGTGCAATGAAGAGGCCACCTGATCGAGGCATCTCTGTGGGAATCTGAGTTTGATATTTGAAGTAGAAACCCCAACCTTTTTCACCAGTCCAAGTACTTTTCTATGTCCGTTCAAGGATGAATATTTCTTTTAGAAGTGGAGAACATGACGACCTGATAGGTTATTTTGAATACTAGCCCCTAATTTTAATTATCCAAGTCCTCCCGTAGCTTTATTTGATATTTGTTGGTTTTTGTGTGTGTTCCGTGTCGCTTTTCAAAAAGTTTTTATGTGAAACATTGAGGAAAATGAAAATTTTGACTAAAAATAAAGCTAGACTTGACCACGATCAACATTTTGGGTAAAAAAGTCTGGTTCAGTGTTTTGATGATCTTGGTAGGTTCGTATTGTGATTTTGGAATTTGGGCGTATGTCCAAAATTGAATTCGGAGGTCCCTAGATTGATTTGACTTGTTTTGCTGAAAATTGGCAACTTTGAATGTTAGGAAATTCCTTAGATTTGACCGTAGGTTGAATATATGGTTATCGGGTTTAGTTTTTAGTTTTGGGATTTGGAATAGGTCCGTTTTGATATTTTAAACTTGTTTGTAAAATTTGGTGCAATTCGAAGTAGATTTGATAGGATTCAGATGCTTGGTTGTGATTCTAGAGGTTCTTGAGTTTTTTTTTAATTTCACGTGTTTTGATGTCTGATTCATGATTTTAGATGTTATTTTGATGTTTTGATCATGCGAATGAGTTCGTATGATATTTTTAAACTTTTGTGGATGTTTGGTTTAGAGCCTCAAGGGCTCGGGTGAGTTTCAGATAGGCTTCAGACTATTTTTTGACTTAGGAGATTGTTGTTTCTGGTATCCGGTGCCTTTTGATTCACGATCGCGAAGCTTCGCTGACTATCACGAAGGGAAAATTTGGGCTGGGGTCTGGTTGTTATTTGTGAAACCAAGGGGCGGTCGCGAACGCAAAGCATGGGGAAGCTTAACCATCGCAAACGCGACAGGAATCTCACGAATGTGGTGCTTTGTAGGATCTAGGGGAATGTCAGGTAGCTCCTCATCGCGAATGTGAACCTTGGGTTGTGAATGCGAAGGCTTGGCTGGGAATAGGCCTTCACGAATACAATGGTAGCCTTGCTAATGCGTAAGCCTTGTGCCAATACCTCTTCGCGAACGCGTCGGGTGCTTCACGAACATGAAGAGCACCTGATGCCCAGCTATTTACAAGCTAAAAGTCAAAATTTGATCACTTTTAACCATTTTTAGAAGCTAGAACTCGGCCTAGAGGCAATTTTGAAGAGGTTTTTCATCCCAAATATCATTAATTAGTAATGTTTAACTAGTTTTGATATATTTCCATAACCACTCGTTGATTTTAACCTTTAATCTAGGATTTCCATGATAGCAATTAGGGATATTGGGTAGAATTTAGGGATTTTGTAAAATTGAGATTTAGACCTCAAATTGAGGTTGGATTTCGAAACAAATCACATAATCAGGCTTGAGGGTGAATGGGTCATTGGATTTTGGTCGGAATATCATATTTTGACTAAGCGACCCTGAAGTTGCCTGTTGTTGACTTTTTTTGAATTCATTAAAGAATGAATGTGTTTCACTCGTCGGTAGTTTCTAAAGCTTATTATGAATTATTTGAACTATATTTGGCTAGATTTGATTGGTTTGGAGGTTAATTCCAAAGGAAAATTTGTGGTTGATCATTGATTTTGTTGCTTAGTGAGGTAAGTGTCGTGGTTAACTTTGACTTAAGTGAATTAGGACTTATTAGTCTATTTGATACGTCAATTATGTGCAGGGACGACATATATGTAAGGTGATGAGTACATATATGTTGTTATTGGGTTAAAGCATAAGGGTGAAAATTATTTTATTATATTATGTTGTTACATTGACTATGCATTACATGCCTTAGTTAGATTATTATTTCTCAAATTGTCCGCCGTTGTATTTATTGGTTATTTGGAAGTTATGGGATATCGAAAGTTGAGTTTATTCGTCATATTGCTATGATTGAACTGAAATTTATTTCCTATATTGCATTGGTACCTTGGTTTATTAATGTTGCTCGGTGAAGAAGAGTGAAAAGCCCAAAGAGTGTTTTTGTGCCTCATTTGAATATATTATCATTGATTTGAGAGATTGTGAGGATTAAAGCACGAAGGGTGATGCTATGTACTTGATTCCTTATTATCATTTATAATACCAAGTGAGTAAGAGAGTAATAGCACAAAGGATGATGCTATGCCATTTTATTTATCATATCATTATTATTTGGCGAGGGTGAGAGTAAAAGAACGAAGGATGATGCTGTGCCATTTTATTTATCATATCATTATTATTTGGCGAGGGTGAGAGTAAAAGCATGAAGGGTGATTCCATGCCATTATTGGTTTTATTGCTTTATTTGCTTTCCGGATTTTGTGACTTATTCTATTGTGTTGTCGTTTATTTTGGAAGGAGTTTACTTGGTGAAATTGTACTTTCCATTCTTATCGTTCTTTCTTTTCTAAATGCACCCTCCTCGTTATTATGATAAATGCACTATTTCTTATTTCTGTTGCTTTATGTACATATTTGCACAAGATCTTATTAGGTGTCTTGTTATAGCCTTGTCACTACCTCGTCGGGGTTAGGCTCGACACTTAAGGAATAAATTAAGTCCGTTTTACTCATGCTACACTTCTCAAATACTTGTGTTCGTCCCAGTAGTGTCTAGTGGTGCTTTTGCTCGAATCATATCTACGGGAGAGACTTGAAGTAGAGCTGATGGCGTCCGCAATCCCTGTAGTCCCCTTCTATTTCTGTCTTTACTATTTATTTCATTTCAAACAGTTCGTTCAAACCATATTTGTAGTATTCTAGTAGCTCATGTACTGGTGTCTCCAGATTTCTGGGATTAGACTAGACCGTGCTATGTTATGGGTTACAGCTTTACTAGTCATTAATTATTGTTATCACTCTATTTTAAATTTTTAAAAGGGTAATTATTTACCTAATGTTTGCTTTCCTAGCAAGTAGAAGTTAGGTGCCATAACGACCCCAAGGCTCGAAATTCGGGTCGTGACAGATACCCTGTTCAATATATTTGTTGATTATTAGTTTCTTATTTCAAAGAAACTTTGTGCAATTTGAAATATAACCAACTTTAATATTTGAGGGGCACAATAAAAATATATAAGGGGTCCTTGATACATACACAAATATATATATACACACAGTTTATGATGATGCTAACGGGTTCTAGTGACCCCACTACAATCAATGTAGGTCCGCCTTTGATATATATTATTATTGAATCCCTTGGATTCTTCTTGTATTTATTGCACGGGGAAAAGTTGGTGAACGACAGGTGGATGCTTGACAAATTGACACGTGGAAGCTAAGACAAGTAAGACATAAGTCAGCAAATAGGTGGCATCGGTTGTAAGTATGTGATCAATGTTGATTAAGTTTTGAAGACATTGAAAAAGAGGATGAAGATTTGAGGGGAATATACCGGTTGGTAAATACATCATTCAATGAGAAGCCGTATAAAGAATCTTTGTATTAATACCCAACCGTTATTCAGTCATCAAGAGGGGTTTTATTCATATTAAAGTGTGACGACCTGACCGGTCATTTTGAGAGTTGTAGTCCCGCTCCCTCCATTTTTCTGCTCCTTTTGTGCTCTACAACTGTTATATGACTTACCAGATTAGTAGGTTTGGGTCTGAGGAGATTTCAGAGTGAATTGAGAAACTTAGTCTCTTAATTGAAAGCTTAAGTTAGAAAAGTTGACCGGATGTTGACTTATGTATAAACGACCTCGGATTTGAATTTTGATGGTTCTATTAGCTACCTTAGGAGATTTTGGACTTAGGAGCGTGTCCGATTGTGAT
Source organism: Nicotiana glauca (assembly GCA_026770625.1). Classification (NCBI taxonomy): domain Eukaryota; kingdom Viridiplantae; phylum Streptophyta; class Magnoliopsida; order Solanales; family Solanaceae; genus Nicotiana; species Nicotiana glauca. Next base: position 272,078 of record MU709933.1, read on the forward strand.
TTGGAGGTCCTTAGAAGAATTAGGCTTGAATTGGCAAAAGTTGAAATTTCTAAAAAGTTTGACCGGGAGTGGACTTTTTGATATCGGGGTCGGAATGGATTTACAAAAATTGGAGTGGTTCGTAGTGTCATTTATGACTTGTGTGCAAAATTTGAGGTCGATCGGACATGATTTGATAGGTTTCAACATTGTTTGCATAATTTGGATATTTCAAAGTTCATTAGTCTTGAATCCGTGTGTAATTCGTATTTTTGATGTTGTTGAGGTGATTTGAGGGTTTGACTAAGTTTGTATCATGGTTTAGGACTTGTTGGTATGTTTTGTTGAGGTCCCGGGGGTATCGGGTTGATTTCAGATGGTTAACGGACTTGGTTTTGAATTGGTGTAACAGCGGAAGTGTTGCTTTTACTGGTGTAACCGCACCTGTGGAAAAGGCACCACAGAAGCGGGAAGAGGCTGCAGAAATGGGAAGGGTGTAGATGGAAGTGGTCATAGGTGCAATGCTCATTCTACACCAACGAGGACGCAGATGCGGCGAGAAGGCTGCAGGTACGGAGTTTGAAGGATTGGAAAGGAAGGATGTTTCCAGAGAAGCAGATAAAAGGCCGAAAAAGCCCCTTGGCAGGTGCGAGACATGGAGCGCATGTGCGAGCCTAGTGACTTAAGTGATTCCCACAGAAGCGGAGGAATCACTATAGAAGTGGTTCCACAGGTGCGTATAAGTGACCGCAGGTGTGAAAGGCCTGGGCAGAGTGTTTAAAATCAAGGGTCGCGATTTTAGTCTCATTTCAACATTTTAAACTCGAACTTAGGCGATTTTAGAGAGTTTTTTCAAGGGAATTTTTGAGGTAAGCTTCTTGTACCCATTTTTGATCAATAATCTTGTTTCCCCATTATTTTTCATACCTAGATTGTGTGGCGTTGAGGTGAAATTAGAGGTTTGAGGCTAGGGATTTGGAGAGTGAATTTTGGGAATTTGAATTTGGTGTCAGATTTTAATAAATTTTGTATGGTTAGGCTCATGAGTGAATGAGCTTTTAGGTTTTGTGACTTTTATTGGATTTCGAGATATGGACGCGGGGACAGGGTTTGAACCGATTTTGGGGTTTTAAGTTATAGTTTCGTATTTTTTCTTTTAGAATTGATTCCTTTTAGCCTATATTGATTGTATTGTACTGCTTGTAGCTAGATCAGGGCATTTGGAGGTCGACTCGCGAGGCAAAGGCATTTTGAGTAGAGTTTTGCTCGGACCGAGTTAAGTAATAGTAATAAATTTGGTCCTAAGGGTATGAAACCCAGGAATTTGTGTTATGTGAATGTTTTGGAGGTAGAACTTGCTAGGTGACGGGCATGTGGGTGTGCACCATGGTAATTGTAACTTGGTCCATTCCGTGAAACTAAAAAGTTGAATAAACTTGTTGTTAGCTATATGTTCTCCATGTGTTATAGAAATTTTACTGTGGATCATGTTAGAAACCATGTTTAGGCTATGTGTTGGTACTGTTGCAACCCACAGAGGTCGTGTTACATGTTGGATTACCTGCTAAATGACATTTCTACTCAGTCTCAGTTTTTACTCGCATATCATATCTCAGCCTCTGTTAGTCTTATTGATACAACATATTATTGTTGTTTGGGCTGAATTTTCTGATTTTTAAGAGCCCAAGAGACTGACGAGATTGATGACTGAGTGAGGCCAAGGGCCTAATTGTGATAATATTTATGGGATCGTACTGTATGTCATTACATGTTTTACTGATTTATACCATGATTGGCTTGATATAGCGCTTGGACTCTAGGATTCCCTCCGGAGTCTGTACATACCCTTGTGAGCATAGGTACCAACTGTGTGCGAGTGTCGAATGCCAAGTGCCGAGTGCGGAGCGACTGTGAGGAATGAGTGACTACGAAGAAATGAGTTATTGTGAGGTTGGAGTGAATGTGAGGGCAGAGTGACTGTTTCCTTGAGAGGCTGTATATGATTTCATTATTATTTCACATAGTTTCCATATATCACATGTTTGAAAACTTCTAAAAAGATATGCTAATCCGGTTTTACTTGAATTTGGCATAAATACACTGATTTGACTTGATTTACCGGATTTGGGAAGTATGTCTATTTTTCCTTGTTGAGACTATTGAAAATGAAATATAATTGTGTAGCTCGTCATTACCTTTCATTTCCTTATTTATTATTATTACTTATTTAGTTGGTTGTACTCACACTACACACTATACTTTATGTGCTCTATGAGTTTCTGGACGTGGAGGGCATTGATAGTTCTCATAGCTGACCCTTGGACATAACAAGGTAGCTGCCTGGTGTTCGCCGACCTTGTTTTCTTCTTCTATATCTTTTCTTTCATTGTATTTGGATTCAGCTTGTGATAGTCATTTTATTTCTAGATCGGTTATGTTTAGATGCTCATGACTTAGTGGCACCCCGATGTTGGGGCTATTTTCCACACATGTATTTTGGGTTTAACCCCTGTTTTATGAAAACTCTATTTATTTAAAAAAAATTGATTTATCTTCTGTAGAATATTGTAAGTATTTTGAAAAAGTCGGGTTGCCTAGTATCATCGATAAGCACCATCACGAAAGTTAGGATTTGGGTCCTGACAAGTTGGTATCAAAGCCTATGTTACATAGATCTCGTGAATCATGAGCAGGTTTAGTAGAGTCTTGCGGATCAATATGAAGATGTTTGTAATTATCTTCGAGAGGTTGCCGAACCCATAGAAAACTTCACATTCTTGAATTTTTATCGTGTGAATCTGTTGATTATGGTAAATAAACTTTTGTTATTCTATTCTCTCACAGATGGTGAGGACACGTACAACTGGTCAGGACGAACAACCACCAGTACAACCGGTCAGAGCCGCGAGAGGCCGAGGTTGCGGTAGAGGTCACGGTAGGGGCAGAGGTGCAGCTCGCATAGCAGCCAGGGCAACACCTATAGATCCACCAATTGCCCTAGTTCAGGAGCAGGTCCTGGTTGTTGATGTGTTAGTGGGGCCAGCTTAGGCACCGCTCCTGCCCATTGTGATTCCAGGACTTCAGGAAGCCTTAGCTCAGATTCTAACCGTGTGCACTAATCTTGCCCAGGCGGTCTCTGTTCTGATGGCAGCATCCACTTCTCAGGCCGGATGAGGTACTTAGACTCCCACCACCCGCACGCCCGAGCAGGTAATGCAGGGACTCCAGACACCGGGGGAACTACCAGCACAGCCGATTACAGCTGCTCAGGACTATGTGGTTCCTATCAAGTTTAATGATGAGCAACATAGATTGGAGAGATTTGGGAGACTCCAACCTCCATCTTTCAATGGTATAGAGGCGGAGGATGCACAGGGCTTCTTGGATAAGTGTCAGAGGATGCTCTGTACAATAGGTATTCTGGAGGCCAGTGGGGTCTCGTTCAGTACTTTTCAGTTCTCTAGAGCTGCCTTCAGTTGGTGGGAGGCTTATGAGAGATGTAGGCCTGTTGGTGCGGCACCACTTACCTGGTATGAGGTCACCGTTCTCTTCTAAGAGAAGTTTGTGCCGCAGTCTCGCAAAAAGGAGTTGCGCCGATAGTTTGAGTGGTTGCATTAGGATGATATGACTATGACGCAATATGAGATGAAGTTTTTTGAGTTGGCCCGTCATGCAGTTTGGTTGGCTCCCACTGATAGGGAGAGGATCAGGAGGTTCATTGATGGCCTTACATTTTAGCTGCGAGTGCTTATGACTAGAGAGAGGATATCTGGTGCTACTTTTGATAAGGTTGTTGACATTGCTCGGTAGGCAGAGTTGGTCTGCAGCTAGGAGCGGGTTGAGAAGGAGGTCAGGAGCTCTCGTGGATCGGGTGGTTTTTATGGGGTTCCTTCTGGAGTTCAGTTCTACCACGATGGGTTATCCTTACATGCATGCTCAGACAGCTCGCCCAGTTCACCATGGTGCATCATCTAGCCATGGTTCACACAATTCTCATCAGGGTCACTCATCTTTCAGTGCCCTTCCATCTTAGAGTTCGTCTCGTGCTCCATTGGTTCAGGGCTCCTCTATGCCAGGTCTTTCTACCAGTTATCCCGGTGCTCGGGGCTCCGTTTAGTCCCCTTCACCAGCACCATGGAGTTGTTTTGAGTGCGGGGAGTTTGGGCATGTGTGGAGGCAATGTCATCATCATCATGGAGGTCTAGCACAACAGAGGAGTTAGGCTACATCTTTTCCACCAGTTGTGAACACATGATTTTTTCCCTTTGTGAATTACTCCCACAATTTCAAAATAAAATAATTTCTTTTCATTATTTGTAATTTTGTCGATATTCGTGGCATTTTCTGTTAATTCTTTGCATTTGTTAGTGCATGTTTATTTTATTTTAATTAATGAAAAATACAAAAAATATATTTCATTTGCATTTAGGACTTAATTTTATATTTTTTGAATTAAGTATTAAATTAGTTATTTTATAAGAATTGGAAAAATCACAAAAATAGTGTATTTTGCACTTTTTAATTTTAATTTTGAATTTTGGTAGTTTTTTTTCTTTAATTTAGTTTTTAATTATTTGTAGTAATTGTTCTTTAGAGTTGGGTAATGTAATTTGATAGAATAATTTGATTAGGAATTAATTTGGGTGTTATTTTTAATTTTAAATTTAAAAGAAATATAGAAAAAAGAAAAGAAAAAGAAAACAAAAAGATGTGAATCAAATTTTGGGCTAATTTTTATTTCAATTCTTAAGCCCAATTTAATTTTCCCCTTAAAACCTAAATAAATTCTGCTCAGAACCGGCCCAAACCCGCTTCCAAAATCGGTCAAGCCCTCCCACTTCACCAAACAGTGTCGTCTAGCCATTCCCATCTTCTGGTCGTTGATCTTGAATGATCTAACGGTCCGGAACTAATTCCTCCAAACTATAAAAATGTCATAACCAACCCCCCCCCCCCCCCC
>MU709933.1:277958-318688 GCA_026770625.1 Nicotiana glauca
CAACTCACCTTCAGAGACCACCCCTCGAAACCCTAGCAACCGCCCTTTTTTCCACCGGCTTAGGGTGGCAGCACCACCACCAATTGGCCCCAAATCGATACCCCACAACCCCCTCACTCTCCTCATTCCGAATCTCCACTCCACTACCCTCAAATCTTGCCAGAACACTTCGAATCTTAGATCTGAATTTGAGCCCTAAAAGTTTGAAACCAGTTCTGGTGGCATGCTGTCACGACCCAGATTTCCCACCATCGGGAGTCGTGATGGCGCCTACTGTCGGAGCTAGGTAAGTCAAGTATTTAAAATCTTTTCGGATAACAACACAACAGTAATAAAAAAAATAAAACCTTTAAATAAAGCAGAAGTCTTGTAATGTAAATAACTGGAAACCAACAATGCGGAAGTTAAATATTTCACTACCCAAGAACTGGAGTCGCTATCTCACGAACCTCTAAGGAGTTCTACAAACAAGTCTGAATAAAAAGAGTACATAATGTCTATCTCGGTACAATGAAAACAAACAAAAATATAGAAAGGGACTTCGGCTGCAAACGCCAGCTAGGCTACCTCGTAAGTCCCTGGACTGAAGTCAGCTCCCACTTAATGTGCTACTGCTGTGGTCCAAAAGCTGCTCTGGTACCGTGATCTGTGCAAAAAGCACAGAAGTGTAGCATCAGCACAACTGACCCCATGTGCTGGTAAGTGTCTGGCCTAACCCCAGCGAAGTAGTGACGAGGCTAGACAGGACTACCAAATCAACCTGTACAGTTCTATATATATATGTGCAATAAAAGGAAAGAATACCAAAACTAAATAGTTAAAAGGGAGGGAAGCATGCTATGGGGGAGTACAATCCGGATATAAAAGTCATCAACTTAAACAAGAAACATGGCACAATAATAATTAACAGAAACAAGAAATCTCACAGTTGCACGACATCAACGTTCGTGCTTTTACTCTCATCCTCACCCAAAGCAATAAAATAAAAATGCACGTCATCACCCTTCGTGCTTTCCTCACATAACTCTCATTTCGTGGCATGGAATGATCCTTCGTGCAAATATAATCAAACAATGGCACGGAATGACCCTTCGTGCATAACATAATCAATAATGGCACGGAATGTACCTTCATGCATAACAGAATCAACAATGGCACGGAATGTCCCTTCATGTGAATATAATCAAACAATGGTACGGAATGACCCTTCGTGCATAATATAATCAATAATGGCACAGAATGTCCCTTCATGCAAATATAATCAAACAATGGCACAGAATGACCCTTCGTGCATAATATAATCAATAATGGCACGGAATGACCCTTCGTGCATCATCGCTCTTCCTCACCCAAACAACAATCACAACCAAACGGGCGAGGGAAATAAATAATAATAAGAAATGTCCCGGCAAGGGAAAAATACAATTAAACTTTCAAATCCCGGCAAGGGAGAAATAACAACAACTTACACATCTCGGCAAGGGAGATAATCACATCTCTTTCCAATTCTTTCATTTCTTACCCGATAGTATTTTATCATCGGAGCCAATGCTCCAAAGAATTCACAATTTATAACTAATCCTCAAACTTTTCACATTATGTAGAAAATCATTAATTCGCTTGGAAGAGTCCCAAAGTATACCAAAACAAGTACCAACAAAGACCCACGGTCATGCTAGACACCGGTGTATAGATGCTCGTCACCATCTCTATACACCGTACTCGATCATTTAGCAATTAATAATTAATAATACTCTAATCCTATTCCCTCAAGCCAAAGTTAGATCAAACACTTACCTCAAAGCCTTGAAATCCACTTAATCCTCAACTATCGCTTTACCTCGCTATTCCACCTCCAATTTGCTCGGATCTAATCACAAATTGTTCGATTACTTTAATAAACACTATATGAATCAATTTGAATGCATAAAAATGATTTTTCCCAAGTTTTTCCCAAAAATTCCAAAAAATGCCCCCGGGCCCACATGGTCAAAACTCGAGGTTCGAACGAAAACCCGGTTACCCATTCCTCTACGAACTCAACTCTATAATTTATTTTGGAATCAGACCCCAAATTGAGGTCCAAAACCCCCAATTCTAGAAACCCTTGGCTCTACCCTAAATTTACAAATTTCCCCATTAAAATATTAGTTTTGAAGTTGAAGTTATGTTTAAAGATGTTAAGGAGTGAAGAAAATAAGTTAGAAATTACTTACCAATCATTTTGAAGAAAGAGAATCATTTGGAAAATTGCCTCTTATGTTTTGGGTTTTGAAAAAGTGAAAAATGACTGAAAATCCCGACCTTATATACTTTACTGAAGGTTGGCGCAGAACGCACAAAAATGCACCATGGCCACGCCGAGGAAGGGAAGGAAAAGGGCTTCTCTGAACCTACCCAGTGCGGACCGCACGAATTTGGTGCGCGGCCGCGCTGGTGGAATGACCCTGAAGACCCCTCTCTGAATCTTCCAGCGCGGACCGTGCTGATATGGCACGCGGCCGCGCTGGTCGAACTGGAATTCACTGGCCCTCTGAATCCTAGCTACGCGGACCGCACAGAAATGCACCGCGGCCATGCAGCTTCCAGCGCGGACCGCGCGGATTTGACCGCGGCCGCGCTGGGGACCTGCCACTCCTGAACCTGCAATTTCTGAATATTTCTAAGCCTAAGACCTCCTGGGATCCACTCAAAACTCACTCGAGCCCTCGGGGCTCCAAACCGAACATGCATATAAATCTCAAAAACATACTACGGACTCATCCGAGCGATCAGATCGCCCAAATAACATCATAATTCATCAATTTGGGTCTCAATACCCATGATTTCTTTCCAATTTCCATGAAACATCAAGTTTATGATTTCTAGCTCAAAATACGTTAAATGATGTCCAAATTTCACTAAACTTCACAGCTAGTACTTAAACAATATATAAGACTTGTACCGAGCATCGGAACCAAAATACGAGCCCGATACCCCAGTCTGTTAATAAATTTTTATTTCCATTTTCCTTAACAGTTTCAGAAAAATAATTTAATAGAAAAATCCTTTTACTTGGGTTCTAGGCCTCGGATTTCGACTCCGAGCATATGCCTAAGTCCCATATTTTCTATGGACCCTCCGAGACCGTCAAATCACGGGTCCGGGTCCGTTTACAAAAAATATTGACCGAAGTCAACTTTAACCATATTAATATCAAAATTCTTCAATTTTTTTAGAGATTTCACATATTTCAATGTAAAATCTTTCCGGCTATGCACCCGGACTACGCACGTAAATTGAGACAAGTAAAATTGAGGTTTTTAATGCCTCGGAAGTACAAAATGGATGAGGAAACAGGTGATGACCTTTTGGGTCGTCACACATGCATCGACCTAAGATTTCTTCTCTCATGTTTGGAAGGTTGACTCGCTACAAAGCTGGTACTAGTCGTTCTTTCTTGACAGAGAAAAGCGACTAACATCAGTTTCATATGAGTCAAGATGGCAAGTGTCGTTTCGAGTTTAGTGGGTGAGTTTCTATCCATCTTTATGCCTATTTGTGGTTTTAGTTCACTTTTCATCCTTCTTCTTTTCTTTTGCTTTTCTCTGGCTGAAAACTCGGCCAATTTCCCAAGTTTAAATTGTCTGCTATTTATTTGGCCCATTGTTTCTTTTTCAAAGTGTAAAAGAGCTTATCCTTTCTTTTTCTTGGTCTGTTTTTTTAGCAATCCACTAGGCATGGCCTAGGGCTTGTTTTTATTTATATAAATTAAAAGAAAACAATGTGACAAAGTGTCCTAGTAATTGTACGAAATTAAATTTGAAATATACATATAGCCTATTATCAAAATTGATATCACATAATGACTACTAAAAATTACAAAGTAAAAAACTAGCCCATGAAAAATCATATGCATTATTTTCAGCATCCCAATCCAAATGGGCCATAACGATTGGCCCAGTAATGTCGCCTCAGTCCATTGTATGCATGCCCATCCAAGCGTCGCATATCCTTTGCACAAATAGCCACAATCCATACAAATTTCGAGCTTCTTGAATTGCAAAAATAGCCACCTTAAGTTGCAAATTGCAAATGTCCAGCCCAGCATTATACATGTATAGCCACAAATAATCCCAAATTCTACCTCCTTGTATTGCAGATGTAGCCACTTCAATTGCATCCTTACCATTATACACATGTTGCCTTGTACTGCGCCATTTATAAACCCCTTTATTACATGAAATCTTTGAATTAAGCTTCATTTATCTGTGTTAATCGCATGATTCAAATTTCTGACCCCCCTCCCCCCCTTTTTTTGTCTTAGCCACTCAATTTAAGTTAATTAGATCATTTGGGTTTAATAGCTTAGTTAATTCCCTGTATTTGTGTTAATTTATCAGTAATTTAATATAGATTTTTATTTGTGAAAATTGTTTCAATATTTGTGTTATTCTGTTTTTTCGGTGGTTTATAAAATTTAGTGGGGTCGGTTTATTATTTGGGCTTTAAGTTGTTTTTGACCCATTTTTGCAAAATGCAGCCTGTTCAAATTGGGTTAAATCATTGGGCCAAATTGAGCCATTTGGAATTTTGAAGTAAGTTTCAAAGGTTTAAAGGACAATTTGGGTAATTAACTTAGGGAAATCTCTAATGACTGCCTAAGGAAGCTTCTTGGAAGCTGGGATAGGAGATTAAATTGAAATCTAGGAATTAAACTAGGGTATCTAGGCTAAAATAAAGACATAAAAAGGGGCAAGGTGCAAAACTGATACTTGGGAGTTGCCCTAAATGCCTTGCCTATAAAGGCTCTTTAACTTGACACTCAAGGGGAAAAAAAGAAGAGCCGAAAATACAAAAATAGAGACGGCTGGATTTTGAAAAGTAAAATACTGTTTCATTGAACATTTTCTGGATTTGTGAGCTTTGATTTCTAAAACTGGATTCTTTCTGGATTCTAAAGGTGATCTAAGTTTTAGTCTGGGGAAGAATTTTAGCTTAATTTTGCTAGGTTGAATATACTATTTCATTGGTTTCACTTTGGGCTGATTTCATCCTTTCAAGGAACTGTATCTAGGATCTTATTCTCTTCAGTTACTGCCGCTCCTCTCACTCCCTTGGTATTTTGCTTTCCACGTATTCATCTCACCTTCCAATGTATGAGAATGGATGAACATGAAGTGGTTTACTCAAGTGAAGATCTACAATAATACAATTGTTTATTTAATGTTGTTGCACTTTTGAAGCTGCTTAGTTTAGTTTACTTCTCTTATATCTCTTTCTGTTTTGTTTTGAATATGGAATGATGTGGTAGTACTAGCTTGGTAGGTCATTGCGGAGTATCAAATGTGTATGAAAGATCATGTTAAATGATTGGCAGTGTCCGGAAGTCATATATGTCCATAAAATTGGATAGTTAGTTCATTTGCTGATCAATATGCATGATAGCTTCTGTATTCATTACTGTTAAAAGGAGCATGCTTAAATTTAAGTTATCAATGTGATTAGTATAAAATCAATGTTAAAAGGGGAGTGTGATTATATAGTTAGGTGTTTCAGTGGTGTTTCAATTTTTAATATGTGAATGTGTTAGATTAGAATTAATGTGACAGTTAAACTATTTTCTTCTTTAATTGGGATATAAAGGCTCAGCAATCAGTATGTTCATTTAGTCTCCAAGATTCAGTAGAGGCCCCCTCACAGTATTTTATTAATTAGTGCATAAAGTTGTTGGAACTAAAAAGGGGTTTTAGAATGATTGTCTATTTAATTCCAATCAAGCCTTTAATGCCCATAATTAGTAATTCGAATGTTGATATTGTTCATGGGTTTGTGATGCTTGGGTGCTCTTGCCATTATGTTTTTCAAATTTAAGCTACGTTCTGCTATTTCCCACGATCGAAGGCGTGACTTCTTTGATGTCCAGCTTAAGCAACGCCTCCTGGAAATTTGGGGCTCATCGTTTGAGTCCAAATAGGGCCAGCTATGGAAACCATTATTTGGCATTCCTGTGATGCCCTTTGAACTATTGGGACTCACCTTAGGCCATGCCCGATGTTCTGAAACTAAATGTACTGGACCCAAATTCTTTTAATTTGGACCCATTTTCGAGCTTAGCCAAGATTCTAAAGTAGATGTAATTCTCCTAAGAATTGTCTCATTAACGGACCTTGGGCTAAATTAGGTGTGCCACTAAAAAATCAATAATGACTTATGACCCTCATGAATTAGGATAGAAACCTTTTAATTAAAACAATCCAAGTGATCCATGCCGAACATAAATGATAATTTAGTGGCCCTCATTTAATTAATGTTTAACTAAACCTTAGAATTCGAGATGTGCCATTTAGCAAATTTCATGGACATCACAAAGCTAACAATGCATAGTTGCTTTTAAGCGCGTTATTTAATAATCTACTTTTCTAAACTCGGATACACATTTATGTGACCCAAATTCAAATCTCAAAACATATTTTAATTGACATTGCAATCTTTCTTTAATGAATTAAATAAAAATGGTTAAAAATTAAAATTGCATAATAGGTCTAAAATGTTTTAAATTAGATAATTAAGTAGAATTTAACAGTTGAGCAACTGTGCTAGAACCACGGAACTCGAAAATGCCTAACACCTTCTCTCGGGTTAACAGAATTTCTTACCCGAGTTTCTGGTTCCCGGACTGCAATACAGAGTCAATCTTTCCTCAATTCGAGATTTGAATTACTGACTTGGAATATTATAAATCTCCCAAGTGGCAACTCTGAATCTTTTAATAATATAATCTCGTTTTGATTGTCCGTTAATTGAAAAAACTGCCTTATATACTACCTTTCGGGGTGGTGTATAAAAAGGAGGTGTGATACCAGTTGCTATACCACCCGCTCAGATAGCTTGGGGTGGGGCCCAATCAATTAGAGGTTGCCCTAGAGGGGGAGGCCGATAAGGTGGTGGTCAGGCCCGATTCTATGCTCTTCCCGCCAGACCAGATGTTATTGCTTCAGATGAAGTGATCATAGATAGTCTTAGTTTTCCATACGGATGCCTCTATATTATTTAATCCTAGATCCACTTATTCATATGTGTCATTTTATATTGCTCATTATTGTGATATGCCCCATGAGTCTCTAGTATCATCTATTTGTGTATCTATGTTGGTGGGCGATACTATTATTATGGACCGTGTATATCGATTGTGTGTAGTGACTGTTAGGGGATTAAAGACTAGAGTTGATCTATTATTGCTGAGTATTGTTAATTTTGATGTGATCTTGGTATGGACTGGTTGTCTCTAGGCCATGATATTTTGGATTGTCAATCTAAGACTGCAACGTTGGCAATGCTGAGGTTTCCATGAATTAAGTGGCGATGTTCTTTAAACTATGTTCCTAGTAGAGTGGTTTCATACTTGAAGGCCCAGCAGATGGTTGGGAAGGGTTGCCTATCTTATTTGGCCTTTGTGAGGGGTGTCAGTGCAGAGACCCCTACTATTGAATCTGTTCCAATGATGTGATATTTCTCGAATGTGTTTCCTGAAGACTTGTTGGGCATGCCTCCCGGTAGGGACATTGATTTTGGTATTGACTTGGTGTCGGGCACTCAGCCTATTTTTATTCATCCATACTGTATGGCACCGGCTGAGTTGAAGGAGTTAAAAGAGCAGCTTCAGAAACGCCTTGATAAGGGGTTTATTAGGCTAGTATGTCACCGTGGGATCCACATGTTCTGTTTTTGAAGAAGAAGGATAGTACGATGAGAATGTGCATTGATTATAGGTAGTTGAACAAGGTCACAATCAAGACCAAGTATTCTTTGCCGCGTATTGATAATCTATTTGACCAGCTTTAGGGAGCGAGGGTGTTCTCCAAGATTGATTTGAGGTCTGGGTATAACTAGTTGAAGATTCGGGACTCGAATATTCTTAAGACAGCTTCAAGACCCATTATGGTCATTACGAGTTCCTCATGATGTCTTTTGGGCTGACCAATGACCCAACTACGTTCATGCATCTGATGAACAATGTGTTTCGTACTTATCTCAACTCGTGTGTTATTATGTTCATTGATGATATCCTGGTGTACTCTCGTACCCAAGACGAGCACGCCCAACATTTGAGGGTTATGTTGCCATGATTGAGGGAAGGGAAGCTTTATGCCAAGTTTACCAAGTGTGAGTTTTGGCTCAATTCAGTGGCGTTATTGGGGCATATGGTGTCCAGTGAGGGTATTCAGGTGGATCTAAAAAAGATAGAGGCGGTTCAGAGTTGGCCCAGACCATCCTAAGCTACAGAGTTTCGGAGCTTTCTTGGTTTGGCTGGTTATTACCGTCAGTTCGTGTAGGATTTCTCGTCTATTGCATTGCCCTTGACCAAATTGACCCAAATGGGTGCTCCTTTCAAGTGGCCGGATAAGTGTGAGAAGAGCTTTTAGAGGCTCAAGACTGCCTTGACTACAACTCTAGTTCAAGTTCTGCCATCAACTTCTAGTTCTTATATAGTATATTATGATGTTTCTCAAATCGGTATTGAGTGTGTTTTGATGTAATATGATTGAGTGATTGCTTATGCTTTACGTCAGTTGAAGTCCCATGAGAAAAATTACCTTGTTCATGATTTGGTATTGGCTGCCAATGTTCTTGCATTGAAGATTTGGAGGCACTATCTCTATGGTGTGTCTTGTGAGGTATTTATTGATCATCGTAGCCTCCGGCACTTATTTCAATAAAAAAAACCAAATTTGAGGCAACGGAGATGGTTGTAGGTGCTAAAGGACTATGATATTACTATTTTGTATCATACAAGGAAGGCCAATGTGGGTGATTATCTATCGGCTGACCAAATCCACGCACTTCATTCAAGTTGGTACTACTTGTTCTTCAGAGTGGTTGGCTGAGATACACATCCGAGAGATCGTTCGCCTTTATGGTGTGCTAGTTTCCATCATTTTAGATTGAGGCATGTAGTTTTCATTGAAGTTTTAGAGAGCCGTGTAGTGAGAGTTAGGCACTCAGGAGGAGTTTAGCACAACATTTCAACCTTAGATGGATGGACAGTCCGAGCACACTATTCAGATACTAGAGGACATGCGCAGTTGTGTCATTGATTTTGGAGGTTCATGGGGCTAGTTTTTACTGCTCACAAAGTTTGCTTACAACAGTTATGAGTCGAGCATTTGATTAATCTGTATGAGGCTATATATGGGAGACAGTGTAGATCACTGATGGGTTGGTTTGAGCTGGGGGAGGCTAGGTTATTAGGTACAGACTTGGTTTAGGATGTATTGGATAAGGTGAAATTGATTCAGGAGTGGCTTCACACGGCATAGTCGAGACAAAAGAGTTACGCCAACAGGAAAGTCCGTGGTTTGTATTACATTGGTGGGGAAAAGGTCTTGCTAAAGGTTTCACCCATGAAGGGTTTTATGAGATTTGGAAAGAAGGGCAAGTAGAGCCCTCGGTTTATTGGGCTGTTTGAGGTGCTTCGGAGCTTTAGAGAGGTGGCCTACGAGCTTTCCTTGCCACATAGTTTATTGGGTATACATCCAGTAATTCATGTTTCTATGCTCCGAAAGTACATCGGTGATACGTCTCATGTGTTGGATTTCAGCACGGTTCAGTTGGATGGTGATTTGACTTATGATGTGGAGCCAGTGGCTGTTTTGGATTGGTATGTTCGAAAATTAAGGTAAAAGGATATACCTTTAGTAAAGGTGATGTGGAGAGGTTATCCCGTACAGAAGGCTACTTGGGAGACCGACCGGGGGATGCGGAGCAGATATCCACACCTATTTGAGACTCCGGGTATGTTTGTAGACCCGTTCAAGGATGAAAGTTTGTTTAAGAGGGGAGGATGTAACGACCTGGCCTATCATTTCGAGAGTTATAGCATTGTTCCCCCTATTTTCTGCTCCTTTTGTGCTCTACAACTGTTATATGACTTACCAGGTTAGCCGGTTCGGGTCCGGAGAGATTTTAGAGTGAATTGAGACATTTAGTCTCTTAATTAAAAGCTTAAGTTGGAAAAGTTTAGCGGATGTCAACTTATGTGTAAACGACCTCGGATTTAAATTTTGATGGTTTAGTTAACTCCGTTAGGTAATTTTGGACTTAGGAGCATGTCTGGATTATGATTTGGAGGTTCGTAGTAGAATTAGGCTTGAATTGGAAAAAGTTTGATATTTTAGAAAGTTTGACCAGGATTGGACTTGTTGATATCGGGGTTGGATTGGATTTCTGGAAGTCGGAGTATGTTTGTGGTGTTATTTGTGACTTGTGTGCAAAATTTGAGGTCAATCGGATGCGATTTGATAGGTTTCGACGTCATTTGTAGAATTTGGAGATTTCAAAGTTCATTAGGCTTGAATCTGTGTGTAATTCGTATTTTTGATGTTGTTGAGGTGATTTGAGGTGCTACACCCCACGTTTTCATACGTGAGAGTATTTTGTAAGCCATTGATGTAAGCTCGGAAATGAGATTATATTTGGAAGCAAATAAAGTAAGTTACTCATTTTACCTTGGAGGTTACAAATAATTAAGATCATGAATAATGAGTACCAAGAGGGTTGGAAAGCTTAGAAGCTAAATCAATTGAAGAAAATATGTTTCGTCGAAAGCCGACAAGTTTGGAATGTTATAGCATGTACTTTGGGGTGAGACTAGGGTTCTTAACATGATAATTAGTTTATTATATGAGTTATTTTAGTCTTATGATACTCATTTTCTACGTTTTGAAGGCAAGCAAGTTGTGGAACAAGAGCTGGCAAAGGTCATCACAAGTTACATTCATAAATTTGCTGAAATTTAGGTCAAATGTAGCTGAGATTTTCTTTCAATATACTTGGAATTATGGGGTGATATGCCTACCAAATTGAAGATCTACAAGTCTAGTCTCTAACTCATTAAACCGTTCATCTATACAACATTGTAGTAGATAGATATTAATGTTTTCGCAAGACCGTGCAAGCAGCTCCCAGTAGGACCCACTTAGGCGGTGGTCGACCTACTTCACCTTATAAACAATTTGGACGCCTATTTTTAACTCGTTTTCAACTAAAATTCGTCCTCAAACTTTTCCTTACCCTTCTAAATATATACCACAAGGTTTTGAAGTGATTCCAAAGTGATTATACCATATTTCAACATCAAAACTTAGTTCTAGCGAAGAACAACACCTCTTTGAGGTTGTGTTGTCATTGAGGATTGTTATGGGCTGTGTTTGGCAGAAATTCCAAGTTTTTGCTACTGGATAGGGTGAGTATAACAGCTTACTAATTTTGCTTAAGCTTTCTTGTATGTTGGTTAAATTTTTAGGATGATAAAATATAAGATAATACTTGGATTAGCTTAAGTCACTTCTATGGTATTGTATTGCCATTGAGGGTTGTTGTAAGTGGAATATAACTTGGATTTCGACTTGAAGTTACTGTATGAGGTATGTGTATTGTGTTCTTGCATGTGCTTAAGGTTATCTTGATTTTTATTAAGTTAAATGGATGGAGTAGACATGAACTAGTGAATAAAGTTACTAAATAAAGATAGTTGAAGTTGAGGATTGTTTCCTTTGTTAAAAAATATGGTATAAGGATGGAATCATTGATGAATGACTTCATTATCATGTTAATGATACTGTTAACTTAATGTAAGAAGTCTATAAGGGGTGATATGGTTTATACGGATTCCAATCGAAACTTGCCGCTCGTCGTGAAGCAGTTGTGACTGGTTGTTGTTACATGGTGTCTTGTTATTGATATTTATATGTTTATGGATTTCTCTAATTGTTATTGTTGGTATATGGTATTTTATGATGCCCTTTTTACAGGGGAGATGCTGCCCGAATTTACGTAAATGAGCTACTAGATTAAGTTACAGACTTAGCCTTTGCTCAACACTGATTTTGAATCTTCTTATACTATGATAGATTGATTTGACTTGTTTGAAGAGTTTCTTGGAAAATATTAAGGACTTAACTAGTTTAAGATATGTTAAGGCACTTCCTTCTTTCTTTTGGCATGATCTAAAGTGAAATGAATATGTTATTTCATAACAGATCTACTCCTAGTAACTAAGGTTGCCCGTGTTGTTCTTTCCTTGTAAAGTTATTCTAAGAAAGTATATAAAGTTATTCTAAGCAAGTATTTATGATCCTTGAATCCTATAGAAGTTCATATTGAGGGTATGATGTTCATAATGTTAATTAAAGGTGCAACGACCTTAAGTCACTCTAAAAGTTTTAGAACATGATTCCTTGAGTCTAGCATGAATTATATATAGTATCTATTTTATTCTACCAATTCGCGCTATAGTGGGCTGGTTATGACACCTATTGTGCAGCCACTGATTAGTTGGGTTTACCGAGAACCAAGTGGCCGGGTACGATTCTAGCGAGCATTATGATGGCTGGTACATTTTTACCGAGTCCTGTTTGAGGCCGGGTACGATATGATGATGATGATTCCCATAGAGGCATATGTTTTTAAAAGTTTATGTATATATATGTATTATGTATTTTCATGCCAGTAGCCCTCAGTGGCACTTAGATGTTACAAGTTATATCTCATCTATCTCTCTTTACATTATTGTTCGTGTTCTTCTTTATGCTTTCATGCCTTACATACTCGATAATTTATTCATACTGACATACATTACTGTTCTTGTTCTTCTTTATGCTTTCATGCCTTACATACTCGGTATTTTATTCGTACTGATGTCCTTTTTCCTGGGGACTCTACGTTTCATGTCTGCAGGTCCTAATAGACAGGTTTACATTTCTCCTTGTAGGCTATCAACTCTGTGGAAGGTGCTGGTGCACTCCACTTGCTCTGGAGTTACCTATTTGCTCAATATGATTTGGCATATATTGATTGGTATAGCGGGGCCCTATCCTAACCTTTATGATGTATATGTACTCTTAGAGGCTTGTGAACAGATGTCATGTATATGAAATATTGTATGGCCTTGTTGTCCTATGTTTATTGTACGAGTGTCATTTTGGGTCTTATTGGACCGTATGTCACATATAGAAGTTGGTATTACATCTTGGGTCATCCTATGTCAAGTATTCCCCTATGTTGTATTCTGGTTATATTATGATAGTCCATCCAGCCCATTTACCCATGATGGTATAATAAGAAAGATACGTTATGTTGGTACTCGGTTGGGTAACGCAACGGGTTCCCATTGCGGCCCTTCAATTTAGGTCATGACAAAAGTGGTATCAGAGTAGTTCTTTCCTAAGGAGTCTACAAGTCGTGTCTAGTAGAGTCTTGTTTATGGGTGTGTTGTGCACCAAACTTATAAGCAGGAGGCTACAGGGCATTTAGGACTGTCACTCTTTCTTCTTATTTTAGATTGTGTGGTAGAGCTCAGTTGTAAGAATTCAAAATCCTGAATTCGACTTTGGTCGTAATACAACAATACCTATATCCACGAAGACAGTTGGTAAGAGATTGAATGTGGCTTTGGAAGAGCTGAGTTAGTTGAACTCGATTTTGCATCATGCTTATTATGAGTAAATGTAAGGTCATCAGCAAATCAAGTGTGGACTAAGATATGTGAGCTTATTGATAAGGATCCCCAAGGCATGAATATCTATCCACCCATATGGTAAAAAGAGATGAGTGAATCAGGAGGTGGATACAAGTTTCAATAAGTAAAAGAAGCAACATGAAAAAGAGTATGAGGTACCCTAGCTAATGAATATTATCAGTATTTGCAATTCAAGTAGAGAAATATAAGTATTTTGAGTTACCTTTAACGGTAACAAAGGTATGTACAATTGGCCAAACCCATCTCAGTTATGCCCTACAGGAGTTGACAAATATAGTTTAAGAGAAGAAGGGGATAGCAAGATCCAATTGGGGTTAGAGTAACCCAAAATGGTAGATGGATTATTATCATTAGCTAACATTTTTGAAGGATATCGTAAAATGTGGTAATAGATATTCTTGTGAGACACCCCGATGGTGTAATCTAGAATAGTACATTTAGATATAAATACTAGAATGTCTGAAAAATTTAGAAGAATGGCACTGGAAGGGATAAATATTTACCTTTGTATGGCTCCCGTTCTAGTAAAGAGAGAATGCTAAGTAACCTGAAGAGCCAGTGAGATGAAGCAAGGGGAGGAAAATGTGAAAGAATTTTTTGTTGAAGTTATCATAATAAAGTGAAAGACAAAAATATTAACCGGAGAATAATAAGAGAGTAATTGAAGTATTATGAGTAAGATGTGATAAATGATGATATCGGTAAATCAAAATATGACCAAATGACAGAGTCTATAGTCAAGTGAAGGAAAAGACAAGACGTGACAAGCCTTGAGACAATAAAAGAGTATAGGCCAAAGGCTATATCCTCATTCGAGAATTGAGTTGGTGAACCGAACATGATTACCATAAGGAAAAATTAGACCCCCGTAGTAATAGAATTTAGTATGGATAGTAAACAAGATTAAAAAAATCGAACATGAATTAGGGATTGAAGGAATTGGTAATAGTCGGCATTGTGAGAATTTCATAGATCGTGCTCCAACAATAATAGAATAGACAACAGGCCGATAAACTTTAAAGGTCATTTAGGAAGACATTTCCCTACAGCAAGCACTCTAAGCAGAGTTAATCTTAAGGGACTAAGTGTGCCAATTACACTAGGTGTCATCTTCATGTGTAAAAAATTCAGTTATCCTAGGTACAGAAGGGTTACCATAAGGCGAGCAAGGGTCATTGATGACGTGAAAAGATGCCAAATATGAAGAGGTAAAACAACTATAGGTAGATCTTTGTAGCACTAAGTCTTAGTACTCTCCTAAAGAGGGGAAGATGGTGTGATATGGTATTAAGTCAGAGTTATTATTTCAGGTAACTATGAATGTGGTAGAAAGGCAAAAGGAATGAGATTGAATTCATTCAAACCCTACAGATATGTTAAGACTCCAGAAAATTACACAACCACGCCGCTAGGGAAAGGTAGTTAGGGTTCCCACACCAGATGCGATTGGTAAATAAGTGTCAATGCACACTTGATACATAAGGAGCCAATACGAGTGGTAAGTTAAGACAAAGAAAAAAACCAAAGAGAAATTATGCGGAATAGAGATATAAGAATGGACCAATGAGCAATTAGTAGTTGATTCGGGAAGAGCCTAGTAATGTCTAGACAAGAGGATACAGACAAATCATGCAGATTATGCAAGGTAAACGTAATGAACCCCAATATAGTGAATTCGGTCTCACATATATAATGACATCGTGATCCTTGAGAAATATTTTGATAGGATTTGGGGTAGTTAAAATTACCGTATAAGTGTTACGGAGATAAAAGAAAGTGCCACCAGGGAGATAGCCATAATTTCAATTCAGAAGTAACCCCAACGAGCACAAGAGCACGAAGGTAGGTAACTAAGGATAATTATAGGTAAGTAAGAACATCAAAAATTCCTTCGGGTATACCACGTAATCAGCTTGCAGCTTTATAGGAGTCAGAGGATCTCCCTTAAGTACTACAACAAAAGACTAGCTAAGGAAAAAAGAAGGATTCAACCTAAGCATAGTGACTTGAAGATGAAATTCCTATCTAAACTAGCAGTGTGTAGTGCTCTTGATTACACTTCCAATCATATTTGTTTGTTTGTTACTTCTAATTTTATAATTATGATGCACGAAATTAAGCTAAGTATAAATGCTTGTAAGATTTTCTAAATAGTTAAAGAGGCACTAGGGAAGTGACTTACTCCTAGGTGAATACTTGACGGGTTCTAAAGCCTAAGGCAAAGTTGTTATGTTTGTGATTGCAATATAGCCAATGCACAAAACTACTCACTCTATACCTCTTGGTAGCTTGAGTGACTTTGCTCTAAATGGCTTTCTCAAGACCAATTGGGTGTCAAAATTATGCGGCAATATAGGCTCAAGTGAGGTACTACTATATCTAGGTTTAACCCTTTAATTAAGGCTATCAATCTCTTGAATACACCTCAATTCCTTGTTGGCCTGATTTTCCTAGACTCAAACTCTCTTTCTCAAGAAGATCCCAAGTTAAAAAGGCACAAATTAGAATTTGAAACTACTAATTCAACATGGAAAATATAAATCAGGCCAAATATCAACCACCCATAAACATCTAAGCCCTAAAATAAGAGACCCATCACATACCCACACTAGGGTTGAGCCACAACTCTAGCTAATGGGTCTAACTACTGATAATAATTGAAGAAATCAAATAGTGAGATGAAGAATAACCCATAAAATATAATTACAAGCCAAGATTCGAAGATTCAATGTTAAACTAACTACACAATTACTCAAAATAGCTAAAAACTACGTTCACGTGCTCAGCTACAGATAAGATAACCTAAAAATCTGAAAAAGAAGTATTTATACAAGGCTAAATTTTTTGGACAAAAATGCCCCAGAAGGAGGTACCGTGGACCGCAAGAAATGAACTGCGGCCACGGTGAGGCTTTTTGTTTTCCAATATTATTCTCTGAATCTAGCCACCACAAACCGCAGTAAATGGACCGCGGTATGATGGCTTCATCGTAGACCGCAACAAATGGATCACAGGTCGTGGTGTATTAAAACTTCCAAAATTCATGTTCTCTGAATCTCTTCTCTGTGGACAACAACAACTGGATCGCGGCCACGATGAAACTACCGCGGCCACTAAGAATCAATCGCGGGCTGCATTGCTTGAAATTCCAGAATTGCATCCTCACTAATCTTTGCCACTGCGGACCGTAATAAAAGCACTGGGTCTGTTGCAGCCGCGGTAGATTTACTGTTGTAGTGGTGCTTTGACTTGTTCTTGGCACTTGTGTAGGTTTCACTCCTTTTGAGCTGGTTTTGACTTCCTTATCACTTCTTTTGACCAAACACTGCAAACCACTACGACATGTATGATTTTGGGATTACTTGTATACATTTTTAATCCAAAACTCAAGCAAAAAGGAGTATAAAATAGACTAGAATCCCTAGTATCAAGGATTAAGGATAAAATAAGACAAGTGAGAAGGTGACAAGAATAGGTGAGTCCTCGGGATTAAACCGATCACAACCAGAGAGTTGTTGGCTTCCGTAACTTATTGAAAGCTCGGTACAACATGAATGAACTCAGAGGAGTCTAATACTAGGTGAATTTAGAAGAGATGGAATACTGCCATGGTAGTAGAATAAGGGTGTAATTGTGATCAATGATAAGAGTATAGCGTTTAGGCCTTTGATTGAGTAACGATTTAAAGAGAATGGATTTCATGAATTGCATAGGATTAGAATACCACCGTAAGATGAATCATGTTGGGATGCTATGAAATACGATTATTGAAGTATAGTATCATCCCTAAGTAGATCAACCAAATCACTTTAAGATGTTCCTCGATGAGACGTGAGCCCCAATGATAATTTATTACGTAAGAGGTTTCAAGTTATGAGTGGTAGATTAAGATCAACATTAAGATGGAATAATGACGGATGGATAAAAGTTAAAAAATATGAGAGGAGATTAGGTTGTCATTCTTAAGGTGAAGAATAATGAGGAAGCATTAAAGGACTTAAATTTATGCATGTAGGATAAGCATTAAGAGAATAACCTGGAGTTGGGTAATAGACCTCGATAATAATAAAATAGAAGTAAGAGTTATGGTAGAGTTTGACCTGCCTAGATGCAGCAAAGCCATAAGGATGGATATCGGAGGCTTTGAAACAAGATATATCAATAGTCATAAGTTCTACAAAGTACTAAGCGAAGAACTTCAGTACACCTATAGATACCTAGAGGGACAACTTGTCATAGTTTTTTATATGTTCATAAACTAAGGCTTAGAGATTGGCAAAATGATGGAGGAAAAAAGGGAGAAGAGTCGCTAAGCGCTCATACAAGAACACAATCGTACATACTACATGACATAAGGTAGCAACAATTACGAGATTGGAAGAATTCTGACCACATGTCATGGCTTGAGAAAGATGCCTAAAGGGGGCAATGCCCCAACATTTGGATTTATTCACAAAATAGTTGCGTCGATGGCAAGATGAGTATTAAAGTATTCGTAAGAGCTATAGTTTATGAAACTGATAAGCGCTTCAGTCAACATTCGAGAATGAATGTTCCAAAGGGGGAATCACCAATATCTATTTCCCCAAGCAAGTCACTTGGGGCGTTCCCTTCATTTTGAAAGTCCTCGGAACTGGGTCCCTTCAGGCACATCCACCGATTGCTCATCGTAGCGGGAGGCATCTTCAGCTTCTGATGACTCGGGGACTTTTCTTGGCCATCTTCCAAGATCTCCTCGGTCTAAAGCTGAACCTCCTCGACCATCACCATCTCAGCTGCCTTTGGAGCTTCAGTGCTCCTCTTCTTTCTACCTAGTACCTCGAAGTCGGCGTCTTCATTTTCCTCTTCTTATTCCCTTGGTTGCTGAGCTACATCAGCAAGTAGGACAACGGTGTCTCTCTTCCACATGCAAGCCTTGCTCTTCTTGGGCTTCAGAGTATCGTAGGCGAGACTCTTTTTTCTCCTTCGATGGCTTTGGTACTAGGGGTTAAACCTCTTCCTCCCTGAACGGGGGCCTCATGATAGCATGTTTCATGAGGCCTGTATGAAAGGAAGTTAAGTGAGTTTAAGAGGGAATCATTTTAAGGCCATCAGGTACATAACGAAAAAGGATTACCGTGATTTTTGGCCTCCCATTGGCCCTTTGCCAAATCGTACCATGAGTGCTCAGCGTACAAGGAAGTCAAAGCTAGGGTCTGAACCCAGCTTTCGAGCTTCGGAATCGCACCAGGCATCCAAGCGACTGTTATACCATAGAAAAGGATGTCTATAAGGAGAAGTAAAGGAAACAAAATAGTGAATAGAAACTAGAGGAAGAATTGAACTTACGCCTCATATTCCATTTCTCTGGAAATGGCATCTTCTCGGCCGATATTAGGTCGGTAGTCTTTACTCGAACGAACCGACCCATCCACTCTCGATCCTTGTCCCCCTTTATGCTTGAGAACAATACCTTGGTGGCCCAACTCTAGAGTTTTATCAACCCACCTCAAAAAAGATGGGGCCTATACAACCTGATGAGGTGGTCGAGGGTGAAAGGCATCCCTTCTTTTTTACTCGCGAAAAATTGAAACAAGATGACAATCCACCAAAAGGAAGGGTGGATTTGACCTAATGTTATTTGGTATTGGCGGCAGAATTGGATGATGATGGGATCGATAGGGCCCAGCATGAAATGGTAAGTGTTAACACTTATAAACCCTTTCACATAGGTAGTGATATCTTCCTCGGGAGTAGGAATCACCACCTCTTTCTACTCCCAATTACAGTCTTTCTTGACCTACTGAAGGTTACCCTCAGTTATCGAGCGCATTTATCTCGACATCAACTCGCACTGGCTGGGGACAGAAGTGGTTTTCTCGACTTTAGAGTCGAAAGTAAGATGTCATTCCCCCCTAGGTAATGCACTCCTCAGGGTGCGGGTCCACTGGCATTCTATCGACTGTCAGCCGCGATGAAGAGGAACCCTCTTTTTCTAGAATGGTTTTAGAGGTTTTTGCCATCTCTAGAAGTTGAAAGAAATAAGAAGGGAATAATGTTTGATGTTTTGAGGGAAGGTTGATAAACTTGGAGATTATGCAGCATGAAAGGGTTTGAAGGAAGTGAAAAGCTTTAAAGATTAGGATGTAGATTAAGAGTAAAGTTTGAACAAAAGAGAAGGAAAGCATATTTATAAGAAGAAGGTGACAGCTCAAAATCAATAATGGCAGATAGCAACTGACATGCATCTAATGACTTGACGTGTAAACCGATGGGACATTTCAGTCACTCACGTTGCTTACACCATGAAGATGACATCATCACAGGTTGAAGTGCAAAATCGAAGGCTCAATTCATTTCTTCTCATTAAACTTCAAGAAACGAGGGGACTATCTTTATATGGTTAAAATTAGGCCTACCCAATTTTACTATTTGATCGAGGCTAGGAAATTGCGTTGAAGGTCGGTCTTGTAACGGACCAGATAAAGGTACAAGGACAAAGAACCAAGTTCGAGGTATGAGGAACTTATCGAAGATCGAGGCCAATAGTGATCGAGACCAAAGGAGACAAACATCGAGCAGAGCACAATAACAGATAGGTGAGATATTCGTGACTGGCCTGAGATCATGGCATAAATCTCAGAACGAATCAAATAAAGGACAATTACCTAGTTTATCATAGGACTTACTTCTGTAATTAGAATTGTACTATAAATAGGACTCCTCTACTATATAAAGAGGGTCTGAATCATCTTCTAAACATCTTAATTTCACGCATATCAAAGAAATACAACACTTTCTACCTTATATTCTTGTTTATCAGTTTGTTATATATTTTTCTATTCTTGCAGTAACCTGTTTGAGGGCATCCGAGCTCAAGAGCATAATTATGTTGTAATACCGGTTTGCTTTATTTTATTATCAATTCCTATTATTTTTATTACATTTATCAATTAGTATTAGGTGAAATCACATAACTTTAAAACCACATTATAAATTTGAATGTTATCTGATTTTTAGGGTAAACAACATTCACAACCAAAAATCTGCGCGGTGTGGCCTTGTGTCTACTTGGTCTTTGAAAAATGTCCCCAATTTTGACTTTGTTGCCAAAATAGCCCCTGCATGTTTATACCTTCCGAATATAAGCATATATCTTCGAGCCATTCCAATAGAATGTGCAGTATCCAACGAGTTAGCTAGGCTGAATAAAGCATAAGTTATACCTTTTTGTCATAACTTACCTGCCAGCATTCTGAAATATATTTTTTTCCTCTATTTTGTTCGTAACTTTGAAATGTGACTATCTGATAGAATTTGTGTAATGCAACCAAAAACTTAGGCAGAATATAATATGAAGTTCTATCAATTTGTCATAATTTTCCTGTGGTATTATGGGTGAAACTGTAATGACTCGGCCGGTTCTTTTGAGTATTTTAGCCATGTCCCCCTATTTAGTTCCTCTTCTATGTTATATTTTGGTTATAAGACTTATTGAGGTAGATGGTTTTAGTTTAGAGTGAGTTTTAGAGTGAAATTAGACACACAGTCCCTAATTTAGAAGCTTAAGTGAAAGAGTTGACCGGAGTTTGCCTTTTTGTAAACGGCTCTAGAATGGAGTTTTGATTGTTCAAATAGCTCAATATGGTAACTTTTGACTTAGGAGTGTGTCCGGGTATTAATTTGGAGGTCTGTAGGTCCTTTTGGCTTAAATTGGTGAAAGTTGGGAAGTTGAATATTTGTTGTTCTGGTGTCGACGATGCTGCGGAGGGTTTGGCCACTGGTGCGGACACGTAGGTGCGTGGTTCCCTCGCAGAAGCGGATGAGGCTAGCCCAGGCCTGCATCCAAAAGTGTGAACACCTGGGTGCAGATGCGCATATGCAGGTGCAAGTTTCTTTCGCAAAAGAAAAAATGTGAGCGATTATGAAGAAGCGCAGGTGCGATCCATTTTCCATAGAAGCGGGCTCACAGAAATAAGCATTGGTCCAAAAAAAATGAAGGGAGTTGTCCTAGTGAGGACCAAACAATGAATCTTTTCGCAGGTGCGACTCAATTCCTGCAGAAGCAAAAATCGCTGGGCAAAAAAGGCTAGAGACGAGGGTTTAATTTCATTTTCATCTTTTGGACCCAGAGAACTCAATTTGTGGCAATCTTTTTAGGGGTTTTGAAGGAAATCATTGGGGTAAGTGATTCTAACTCGGATTTGGCTATATTACACGAATCCATCATTATTATTGTTATCCAATGAGTGATTTGATTTGCAAAATTTGGGAAATATTGTGAAAAATCTTAGACTATATTTTGGTAATTTGAAAACTGAAGTCGGATTTGAGTAATTCTTGTATGATTGGACTCGCTATCGAATGAGTATTTGGATTTATTAAGTTTGGTCGGGTTCCAAGACTTGAGCTTGGGGTTGATTTTTTTCTCTTTAAAGATTCCAACTTTATTGTTCGGAATAGCTTTCTATAGTTAGTATTTATGGTATAAAGTTATTTTGGCTAGATTCGAGCCGTTCAGAGTTGGATAATGTGGGAAAGTCTTTTAGTGGATTTTGAGTTAGCGTGTTTTGAGGTAAGTGTATTGCCTAACTTCTTGTGAGGGAATTACCCCTTAGGATTGGTTTTGTTTGTGTTAACTATGATATGTGGAAGCTGTGTACGCAAGATGTGGAGTATGAACACTAGCTAAATGGTGTAATTGACCGATTTTAGCTATGTAGATTCCTTTCATGCCTTTAATTGAGTGGTCATAATATGTTATATTCTTCATCATTAGTCTATATTCACATGCTTTACTTGACATTGTTAATACTTGTCTTATCTCTTACTTGCTAATTGTCTTTACATATTTAGTTAAAGTTGTTGTTCTCTCTATTCCTTATTCTTTGTTTAACCATTGAGTTCCTTACTTGAAGTTGTTATTTCTTGAAATATCTCATTGTTGAGTTTAGTGTTGAAATTATAAAGGTCGTGATTAAAGTTAAGGAAAAGTTGTAATTTGTTGAAATACTATTCTTGTCGAGTTATCCACTTTCAGTTGCTATTGTTGAGACATTTATTCTTGTTGTGGTTGAGACATGGGTTATTTATTGTGAAAACATTATTATTGTTGACTTCTTTGGAAACTTGTGATATTGAGAACTTGAGGTGCGATTCGTGATACGTTGTGATATTGATACGCATGCAGTGTGTAAGGATTGGGTTGAAAAACTGGCGAGGAGATAAGGTGGGCTTGATATGTATATTTCTAGGAGGGAAACTACATGAAGCAACACGGTGTGATAAGGTGGGCTAAAATGCGGGTAGCTATTTCGGGAAAATGGTTTTCAAAATTAAATTCAAGGTTCCCGCAGTTATATAAGGAAATATTGTGATTTGTTTTGTTATAGGAGACTATGAGGCAGTACCTCGGTAGTGATTCTTGTAGATACTTTTGTGTTGAATTACTTGTGTTTGGTTTATTTGTTTCCCTTGGCATATTATTCCTTGTTTTCTTCCTTGATGCCTTAATTGCCTTAGTTCAGTGTAGCTATTCTTGGTATATTTCTTCATTGATTCATTTCCATTGTTTATCAATATCACACTGTCATATACCTGTTCAGTTTTTTATTTATTCCAATAGGGCCTTGACCTGACCTCATCACTACTCTACCGAGGTTAGGCTTGGCACTTACCAGGTACCATTATGGTGTACTCATGATACGCTTCTTCACATCTTTGTGTGCAGATCCAGGTGTCTCTTACTATCCTAGGCACTAGTGAGTCGAGCTTGGATTTGGAGACTTCAAGATGGCGTCCGCAAGCCTCGGAGTCACCCTCTATTAAGTTCTATTTCATTTACCTTTTTATAGGTATTGTTGTATAGGGATGGTCAGTAAACTATTATAAAGCTTGTGACTTGTACCACCGTATTTTGGGAGTTCGTTATGTTGAGTTACAGAATCCTTTTATTGATAGTTTTTTGATTTGAAAGTTTTATCAGTATCTCAGCAAGATTCTTCGTGTATGTTGTCTTACCTAGTCTTAGAGGCTAGGTTCCATCACGACATTCTACGGAGGGAAATTAGGGTTGTAACAAGTTGGTATCAAAGCTCTAAGTTCATTGGTGTTACGATTCACAAACAGTTTTAGTAAAGTCTCGCGGATCGGTACAAACACATCTGTACTTATCTTCGAGAAGCTATGAAACTATTAGGAAAACTTCACCTCTTTGATTCTTTATCGTGCAAATTTGTTGACTTTGAATTCTGGAACTTTGTCTTTCTTTTCTCTCACATATGTTGAGGACACGCACTACTGGATCCGATGATCGAACAACCATGCACCTTTTAGAGCTATGAGAGGCTGGGGTCGGGCAGAGGCCGAGATGGGATACTTGGAGCAGCCAGAGCACGTGCCCGAGCTGCAACAGAGGAGCCACCATTAGCTCCAATTGGGGGAGGCAGGCACCTGAGGTGCCTGTTACTACCCTTGCACTTCAAGAGACCCTTGCCCAGTTCTTGAGCATGTTTGGTACTCTAACTTAGGCGAGGTTGATCCCACTTGCATTGGACACATCTCAGGTTGAGGGAGGAGCATAGATTCCTACAACCCGTACTGCAGAGCAGTGGGTCCATGTTGACAAGGTACTAGAGGTCATATCAGAATAGTCAGTTGTCTCAATTTAGCTCAAGGTTAGGGCAGCAACATCTGAGGAGGAGCAGCTCAGGCTCGAGGGGTATAAGAAGTACCATCCTCCTACTTTCATCGGCCTAGCTACAAAGGACACACATGGCTTTCTGGGGAAGTGCCACTGTATTCTCCATACCATAGGTATAGTGGAGACAAGTAGGGTTACTTCTACTACCTTCCAGCTGTCGGGAATAGCATACTAGTGGTAGCGGGCTTATGAGGAGGGTAACCCTACAGAGGCATCTTCACTCACATGGGCTCAGTACTTAGAGATGTTCCTGAGAGAGTTTGTTCCCCAGAGCCTTCGGGATGCATGTTGTATGGTGTTTGAGCTGTTGCGTTAGGGTGTTATGATCGTATTAGAGTATGGTGTCAGGTTCAGCGAGTTGTCCAGACATGCACCTACCATAGTTTCCACCGTTAGAGAACAAATCTGTCAATTTATCGAGGGGCTCAACTATGGTATTAGATTCAGCATGGCTCGAGAGTTGGAGAACAATACCCAATACCAGTAGGTGGTAGAGATCGCTCATAGATTGGAGTGTATGCCGGGTTAGGAGGGAGAGAGGACAGGGAGGCCAAGAGGCCTTGAGATTCTGGCACATATAGTGGTGTTTGTGCCCTAGTTGCAGCCCATCATGGAAGAGGCTATGTGAGCCGTCTTGTTCATTCAGCACTTCCAGCTTCCAGTAGTGTTCCAGCTACTTTCAGGCCCCAGGTTGACCATTATGCACCGCCATTGTCTAATGCACTACCTACACAGGGTTCTTTCAATGGTCAGTCCAGGAGACTAGGCCCGAGCCAGTTTTAGCAGCCACATCCCTCGAGATTTTATTTTGTGTGTGTGACACTCATCATATGGTAAGGGACTGCCCTAGACTCAGGGGTGCACCTCTACAAACTATTCAGGCTCCATGTATTCCACGAGGCCAATAGACTTCTCAAGTTGTGGTTACTACACTAGTTGCTGCTCCACCTACTCAATCAGGTAGGGGAGGAGGTTAAGTAGGTAGGGGTCGCCCTAGAGGGGGAGGTCAGGCCAGATGTTATGCATTTTCGGGTAGGACAGAGGTGGTTGAATCAAACGCACTAATCACAAGTATTGTTCTGATTTTTTATACAAGCTCCACTTTATTTGATACAGGCTCCACTTTCATATATATCATCTTACTTTGCTCTATATTTGAGTACATCTTGTGATTCCTTGAACTTTTCTGTTTATGTGTCCACGCCTGTGGAAGATTCTATTGTTGACCATGTGTATCAGTTGTGTTTAGTTGTTACTAGTGGTTTTAAGACCAGAGTTGATCCATTATTGCTCAGTATGGTAGACTTTGATTTTATTTGGGTCATGGACCGGTTTTTGCCCTATCATACTATTCTTGATTGGCATGCCAAGATGGTGACATTGGCTATGTCATAGTTACCGCTATGACATTAGCCATGACATTGATAAATAGTGTATTCTAGACCTATCTTGATTTTCATCATTTTGTTTATTGACGACATCTTGGTGTACTCCCGGAGCCGGGAGGATAATGAGCAACATTTGAGGATTCTGCTCCAGACCTTGAAGGAAAAGAAGATGCATGCAAAATTTTCAAAGTGTTAATTCTGGCTTGATTAAGTGGCATTTTTGGGTCATATGGTGTCTAATGAGGGGATCAAGTAGATCCAAAGAATATTGAAGCAGTACAGTGTTGGCCCAAACCATCTTCAGCCACAAGATCCGAAGTTTTCTTTGTTTGGAAGGGTATTACCATTATATCATAGAGGGTTTCTCATCTATTGATGCACCTATGACAAGATTGACCCAGAATGGTGATCCATTTAGATGGATCGAAGAGTGTGAGAAGAGCTATCAAAAGCTCAAGAATGCTTTGACTACATCCCCAGTGTTGGTATTGTCTATAGGTTTAAGGTATTACACAGTGTATTGTGATGTATCAAGTGATGGCCTCGACGTGGTCTAGACATAAGATGGTAGGGTGATTGCCTGCGCGTCTACACAATTGAAGGTGCATGAGAAGAATTATCTGGTCCACGACCTAGAATTAGCAACTATTGTTCATGCCTTAAAGATTTGGCGGCACTATTTTTACGGTGTCCGTTGTGAGGTCTATACCGACCACCACAGTCTTCATCATCTGTTCAAACATAAAGATCTTAACTTTCAAAAACAGAGATGTTTAGAGTTTCTTAAGGACTATGATATCATCATTCTATGTCATTAGAGAAGGCCAATATTGTGGTCGATGCCTTGAGTCGAAAGATGGAGAGCTTAGTTAGTTTAGCATATCTACTGGCAGTAGAGAGGATATTAGCATTGGATGTTCAGGCCTTCGCCAGCCAATTTGTTAGATTGGATGTTTTGGAGTCGAGTCGAGTTCTGGCTTACGTAGTTTCTTGATCTTCTCAATATGATCACATCAGAGATTGCCAATATGAAGACCCCCTTTTGCTTGTCCTCAAGGACATGGTTCAGGACGATGATGCCAATGAGGTTATTATTAGGGATGACGGTGTGTTATGGATGCAACATCAGTTATGTGTACCTAATGTGGATGGTTTATATGAGTTTATTCTTCAAAAGGCCCATATTTTGCGGTACTACATTCATCTAAGTGCCGCTAAGATGTATCAGAACTTGAAGCAGCACTATTGGTGGAGGAGGAAGAAGAAAGACATAGTGGAGCATGTAGCTCGTTGTCTAAGTTATTAGCAGGGAAAGTATGAGCATCAGCGTCCAGGTGGGTTGCTTTAGAGGCTTGAGATTCCCAAGTGGAAACGGGAGTGAGTTACAATGGATTTTGTTATTCGACTCCGACAGATTCAGAAGAAGTTTGATGCAATATGGGTGATTGTGGATAGGTTGACCATGTCAGCTCATTTCATTCTAGTGATGGCTACTTATTCTTCAAAGCAGCTAGCTCAAGTCTATATTCGTGAGATTGTCCGACTTCATGGAATGCCAGCATCCATCATCTCTGACCAGGTTACGTAGTTTACATTGCGCTTCTGGAAAGTCGTACAATATCAGTTGGGCATACGGGTTGAGTTTAGTACTGCATTCCAGTCTCAAGTAGACGGATAGTCTGAGTGCACTATTTATATATTATAGTATATACTTTGTGCTTGTGTTATGGAGTTTGGGGGTTCTTGGGATCAGTTCTTGCCGCTTTCGGAGTTTGCCTACAACAACAGCTACCAATCGAGTATTCAGATGCCTCCTTATAAGGCCTTGTATAGGAGGCGGTGTCAGTCTCTGGTGGGTTGGTTTGAGCCAGGTAAGGCTAGGTTATACTGACTTGGTTCAGGATGCTTTGGAAAAGGTTAAGTTGATTGAGGATCGACATTGTACAGCCCAATCTAAACATGAAAAGTTTGCATATCGGAAGGTTCGCGATGTTGTATTCATGGTTGGAGAGCAGGTCTTGCTCTGGGTTTCACCCATGAAGGGTGATATAAGGCTTGGGAAGAAAGTCAAGTTGAGCCCTAGGTATATTGAACCTTTTGAGATTCTTGAGAGAAGTGGCCTACCAGCTCGCATTGTAACCTACTCTAGCTTTAGTTCATCCGGTATCCATGTTTCTATACTTTGGTAGTACCACAGTGATCCGTCTCAAGTGTTGGATTCAGCTTAGTCCAGTTGAACAAGGATTAGTCTTATATTGAAGAGCTGGTGTTCATCTTGCATAGGTAGGTCCGAAAGTAGAGGTCGAAGAGCATTGCTTATGTAAAGGTTCAGTGGAGGGTTCAACTACTCAAGGAGGCAACTTGGGAGATGGAGCATGATTTGTGTAGCCGTTATCCTCATCTTTTCACCACTTCAGGTATGTCTCTATACTCATTCGAGGATGAACTTTTGTTTTAAGGGGGGAGGATATAATGACACAGCTGCTCGCTTTGAGTATTTTAGCCATGTCTTACTATTTATTTCCTCCTCTATCTTATGTTGTGGTTATGAGACTTTCCAAGATGGATGGTTTTGGTTTCGGGTGAGTTTCAGAGTAAAATGAGACATATAGTCCCTAAGTTGGAGGCTTAAGTTGAACAGTTTAACTGGAGTTTGACTTTTAAGTAGACGACTCTAGAATGGAATTTTGATTATTCCAATAGCTCCGTATGGTAATTTTTGACTTAGGAGCATGTTTGGATATTGATTTGGAGTTCTATAGGTTGTTTCAACTTGAATTGGCGAAAGTTAGAAAGTTGAATGCTTGGAAGGCTGAGAAGTTTGACCGGAAGTTGACTTTATTGATATCGAGTTCGGATTCCAGTTCTAGGAGTTTGAATAGGTCCCTCATGTAATTTATAACTTGCGTACAAAATTTGAGGTGAATCGGAGTTGTTTTGGTAGGGTTCGATCATTAGTGTTAGAAGTTGGATTTTCATAGTTTCAATAGGCTTGAATTGGGTTGTGATTCGTAGAATCAATGTTGTTTAATGAATTTTTGTCCCCGATTAGGTCTGTTATGTGTTTTGGAACTTGTTAGTATATTCGGACGTGGTCCCGGGGGCCCCGGGTATAAATCAGATTGAAGTCGGATCATTTTTGGACTTAGTGTTTTGCTGAAGTGTTGTTGTTCTGGTGTCATAACACCTGCAGAGAGTTTGACCACATGTGAGGACACGCAGGTGCACATGGTTCATTGCATAAGCAAAGGCGTCCAGCCCAGTCCTAGGTTCACAGGTGCAGACACCTGAGCACTGATGCGCATCAGCAGGTGAGAGTTTTCTTCCGTAGAAGCGGAAATGTAGGGTCTTGTGAAGAACCTCAGGTACGATCCATTTTCCGCAGAAGCAAGCATTGGTTCATAGAAGCGAAGGGATATATCCTAAGAGAGGACCGCATCTACGTTGGATTTTTCTGCAAGTGCACCGTCGTAGGTGCGACTCTATGCCCGCAGAAGCGAAAATTGCTGGGCTGAAAAGGGTAGAGACTAGGGTTTTATCTCGTTTTCATCTTTGGACATAGATCGCACAGTTTGTGGTGATTGTTTGAGGTATTTTCAAGGAAATCACCAGGGTAAATGATTCTAACTCGATTTTGGTTATATTACATGAAGCTATAGTTATTTTTGTCATCTAATTAGTGATTTGAGTTGGTAAATTTGGGGGCAAATTGTGAAACTTCTTAGAGTAAATTTTGGGATTTGAAAGGAGATTTGAAGTTGGATTTGAGTAATTCTTGTATGGTTGGACTTGTTATCAAATGAGCGTCCGGATTTTGGAAGTTTAGTCGGGTTCCGTGAGGTGAGCCCCGGGTTAATTATTTGAGTTGACTTTTATTTCTCTTTAAAGATTGTAACTTTGTTGTTCGGAATAGATTTATATAGTTTGTATTAATAGTATGAAGTTGTTTTGGTTATATCCAAGCCGTTTGGAGTTGGATAATTGCGGGAAAGGCTTATTAGTGGATTGAGTTAGCGTATTTTGGGGTAAGTGTCTTGCCTAACTTTATATGGGGGAATTACCCCTTAAGATTGGTGCTGTTTATGTTAATTGTGATATGTGGAAGTTGTGTACGCAAGGTGACGAGTGGGTACATGGGCTAAATTTGGTAATTGGCCGGTTTTAGCTATGTATATTCCTTTCTTGCCTTTAAACGAGGGGCCGATAATATCCACCCACCACCGGATATTACCACGCAAACTCACCCGGTATCAACTGCGTAACGACGTTTATTGGAAAAAAAAGTTCTTTACCTCACTTAGACTTGTACTAGGATTGAAATTCTCCTACTATATAAAGGGGTGAACTTCTATATTTTAAGGACTATTGTTGGCACGCATATCAAAACAATAAAGTTTATTTTTGTTCTTTAGCTATTGTTCAAAGTGTTCTTCAGTTGCTTGTTTGTTGAGTTGCAATCGAGCCCGTTCTGAGGTCTGGATATCATTTAAGCCGCGTATAAATTCAATTATTACTCATTATAAGGGTAAACAGTTTAGCTCCCATTGTGGGGCAAAGGATAATAGTGGTTATTTAATGCGAATCTCCATAACACACCCTATTTTTACACTTGCTCTTTGAAGTTTGGTTTCATGTTTATTTAAAAATGTCGAATTCTCATTGATCCTAATTGTGTTCTAATCGTTGACACCTCAACGCTAACTCACAAGTCGCCATCAACATCAACCTACCAATTGATCCCAAAAATAGTGTGCGCGGGTCACCCCGGCAATTAACTCTAGAAGCACCTGAAGGGGAAGGTGATGGATTTATCTTGCGATTAATTTTTGAAATGCTAAAATCCCAGCAAGTAGCAATATCACAGCTATAAATTCAAAATCACAATCAAAATCGTATCGAGCCCGAGCGGGTCAGAGAAGACATTCGAAGGGATAAATAAGTCGTCGTATGAGTTCGGACCAAGAGAAACGTCCAAGGTAATGAAATTATCTATGTGATAACAATGAGGGTGGAGTCTAGTTAAAGGAAGATAGAGGAAAATGACAATAAGGTGGAAAATTACAATTTGAGGGTCGATCAGATCCCGGGAGCGCCTTAAATATCAAAAGGGCCGGATTCCAAAAAATTCATTCAGAAACCTTTCCTCAAAGTGCGGCACTGAAGCCAATTCTGAAGAGATTATGGATGCCTGATATTCCCAAATATAACGGAACCACATATCCAAACAAGTACGTAACCTCTTACATATGCGCAATAAAAGGCAACGACCTAGAAGACAACGAGATCGAGTCGGTATTATTAAAGAAGTTTGGGGAAACCCAATCCAAAGGGGCAACGATATGGTATCATTTGCCATGCTTGTAGATGCCTTCATTAAAGCCCACGCCGGCTCTATCAGGGTCGAGACGAGGAAATCGGACCTCTTCAAAGTCAAGCAAAGAAACACTAAGATGCTTAGGGATTTCGTGTCAAGGTTCCAGATGGAACGGATAGACCTGGCACCGGTCGTAGATGATGGGATCGTTCAGTTGTTCACTCAAGATCTCAACCCTTGGAGTTCCATTGCTTCTTACAATTGAAGCAAAACTTGGTGGAGTACCTGGCAGTTACTTGGGCCGATGTTCATAACAGGTATCAGTCGAAGATCAGAGTCAAAGACGACTAGCTAGGGGGGCCCCTTGAGGTTTGTTTACCCTAATAAAGCAAATGACAAATCTAAGGAAAATATGGCCCAGGAGCCAAGGTAGGTCCGAGATCAGTATCAGCCTTACAGCTCGGATAGAATTGGGAACGGACCCGGTCGCCACCCAACCAAGAATGAGGGGAGAAGTAATCAAGGGCCTAGAAATCGAGGTTTGATGAGTAAGAATGGTTTCGACATGTCACATGGGGGTAGGGAAGCCCCTAGACTATCGGAATATAACTTCAATGTGGATGCTGTTAATATAGTGTCAGCCATTGGTCGTATCAAGGAGACCAAATGGCCTAGGCCACTTCTGTTTGATTCGGTATAGAGGGATCATAACTTGGTATGTAAATACCATGGTACTCACAGTCATATGACCGAAGATTGTCGATAGCTAAGAGAAGAAGGGGCCCATCTATTCAACAATGGGCATCTTTGGGAATGTCTAAGTGAACAAGCCAAAAATCATTTCAAACACAGGGACGCCGGCAA
The DNA here is from genome assembly GCA_026770625.1 of Nicotiana glauca. NCBI lineage: Eukaryota > Viridiplantae > Streptophyta > Magnoliopsida > Solanales > Solanaceae > Nicotiana > Nicotiana glauca. The sequence continues at coordinate 309,725 of MU709933.1, forward strand.
ACAAATTGAGCAAGATGAGCCTCAGCACGTGATCAACATGATCATTGGGGGAGTAGAAGTTCTGTAAGGGCCTATGATAAAGCGCATAAATTTATATCACAAACGAAAAACATACTCGGGACTACATCCTGAAGGGGTCCATCTCGTTCAGTGATGAGGATGTCGAGGAAATCATTCAATCTCAAAACTATGCACTAGTAATATCCATACTTATTAGTAAATCTCGAGTGAAGTGTGTGTTGATTGATCTCGGTAGCCGGCCAACATCATCTGATGGAAGGTAATAGAACAATTGGGATTATTTCACCAAATGGTACTAGCAGTACAAGTATTGAACGGGTTCAATATGGCATGCCAGACGACGAAAGGTGAAATAACCCAACAAGTAAGCACTTCCAGGACCACCTAGGAAATGAAATTTTATATGATCAAGGGGGATATGAGATATAATGCATTATTTGGGAGGCCATAGGTCCACAACATGAGAGCGGTGCCTTCAACCCTACATCAGACGTTGAAGTTTCCCACCCTGGGTGGAATCAAAACAGTCTAGGGGAATAACCAGCTGCAAAAGAGATGTTCGATGTCAAAGAAGTGATCCCAGTGCCCGCAGTCACAATATCAAAGAGTAAGGGACTGGACGAAAAGGAATAAACCAAATAGCAATAAACAGCCACGATCCTAATTGAGTGGGGGAAATAGGGGGAACACTCGGCAAACGAGGAGGATGATTTTGGTGTCCCGAGATCCTTTATAGTGCCTGAGGATATCGATGCCACCAAATTGACAATAGAGGAATTAGAGAAAGTTATATTGATCGAGTACCTACCGGACAGAAAGGTATACCTGTGCACAGGGTTAACTCCTGAGCTCAGGAAAAAACTTATTAATTTCCTTAAAGCTAATGTCGATTGTTTTGCCTGGTCCCACTTAGACATGATAGGAATCCCAGTGGAGGTGACAACTCACAAATTAAACTTGGATCCAAAATTCCACCCGGTCAAATAGAAGAGAATTCCGACATCAAACATGCATTCCTCAAAGACGAGGTGACTAAACTTTTAAAAATAGGCTCCATTCTGGAAGTTAAGAAGCCGAATTTGCTAGCTAACATAGTGGTCATGCCTAAAAAGGAAAAAAAACTTAGAATGTGTGTAGATTATAAGGACCTAAACAAGGCATGTCCAAAATATTTATTTCTTTTGCCTAACAATGATCGATGCGATGGACGAGCACGAGACATTGAGTTTTCTCAATGCCTATTCTAGGTACAACCAAATACGGATGGACTCGAGTGACCAAGAAAAGACTTCCTTTATAACTATGTTCGGCACCTATTGTTACAACGTAATGCCATTTGGGTTAAAAAATGTTTGTGGCATGTATAAATGCCTAGCTAACTAGATGTTCGAAGAATAAATAGGAAAATTAATGGAGGTTTACATTGATGATATGTTAGTTAAGTCCCTATGAGCAGAGGACCATTTGAAGCATTTGCAGGAAACCTTCGAAAATACAACATGAAGCTAAATCCGAAGAAGTACGCCTTCGGGGTCAGCTCGGGAAAGTTCCTCGATTTTGTGGTATCCAATCGAGGAATAGACATCAACATGGATAAGATAAAAGTCATAGAATATATCAGTGTAGTTGACAATGTCAAGGTAGTATAAAGATTCACTGGGTGGATTGCAGCATTAGACATGTTTATTTTGAGGTCATAACAAAAAAGCCACTAATTTTTATTATTACTGAAAAAGAAAAATGACTTCTCTTGGACCACGGAATGTCAGTACGCTTTATAAGAACTCAAATAATACCTATCAAGCCCTCCTTTACTGCACACCCCGAAGGAAAATGAGCAGTTATACCTCTATTTGGCAGACTCCAAGGTAGCGGTAAGTGGTGTCCTAGTACGGGAATCAAAAGGTAAGCAGTTTCCAATTTATTATGTTAGTAGAACCCTAAGCTATGCTGAAACTAGGTATCTTCAATTAAAAAAATTAGCACTTGCCTTACTGAGCGCAATAGGAAATTAAAATGGTATTTTCAGTGTCACCCTATATGTGTTGCGACCTCGTACTCGCTAAGGAATGTTATGCATAAACTCTATGGACTGGCTAAATGGGTTGTAGAGGTTAGCGGATACGATATTGAGTACAAACCCTGAACTACTATAAAGTCTCATATTTTGGCAGACTTTGTGGCCGAATTTATGCCTACCTTGATGCCCGAGGTCAAGAAAGAATTACTCCTTGCCTAGGGGACTAGCTCGAGGGTTTGGACCCTATTCATGGATGGTGCATCAAATGCAAAAGGTTTTGGGCTGGGAATCGTATTTAAATTGCCTACAGGTAACGTAATAAGGCAATCTACTAGAACTATGAAATTGACTAACATCGAAGCCGAATATGAGGCTACGATTGCATGTCAAGAACTGTCTAAAAGCCTGGGGGCTGAGGTAATCAAAGCAAAGTGCAACTCCCTCCTTGTCGTTAACCAAGTGGGTTGAATCATAGGCGTTCAAGAAAGTTAGCGAAAAGGAGGTCATTGACTTCATCTGGGATCATATAATATGTTGATTTGGGATACCGACCGAGATCACATGTGACAACGTGAGGCTGTTCATCGGAGGCAAGATTAATAAGTTCCTTGAGGATCAAAAAATCAAAAAGATCTTATCAAAACCCTACCACCCAAGTTGGAACAGGCAAGTGGAATCAACAAAAAAAACTATAGTCCAGAACCTGAAGAAGAGATTGACCGACTCAAAAGGGAAATGGAAAGAAATTTTCCCGAGGTCTTATGGGTATATCGAACAAATTTGAAGTCAAGCACCAGTGAAACATCGTTCTCTATAGTATATGGAATGGAGGCTTTGATTCTGGTAGAGGTAGGAGAACCGAGCCTAAGATACCAATACGCTATGGAGAGGTCAAATGACGAGGCCATGGCCACGAGCTTAGACCTAGCGGATGAAAGGAGAGAAGTCACCCTAGTCCAGTTAGCAGCCCAAAAATAACACATGCGGAGATACTACAACCGAAGGGAAAACCTTCGGCACTTCCAAGTCAAGGACTTGGTACTAAGAAAAGTTAAATTGCATACCAAGAACCCGAATGATAGGAAACTGAGCCCAAACAGGGAAGAACTATACAGAATCACCGGTACAACCGAGAAAGGCTCATATCAACTTGAATCCATAAATGGGGTACAACTACCCAACAATTGTAATATGGTGCATTTAAAGTGATATTACTGCTAAGGTATGAACGCAATCTTCTTTGTACTTTATTACGTTATGAACTAAACCGTATAGATACTCAGTCAAAATCAAACTCAATGATTAGGTATGAAAGCACGTGTTGCACCCTTTTCCATTGGATCGACTTTTCCCCAAAGTGGGTTTTATGGCAAGGTTTTTTTACGAGGAAACAATAAAATATGCTACCCTAGTTTTGAAGATCGGCATGAGACCGGGGACTATGGATCATTTATGTCAGATTAATGGAATTTGAGCCCTCTAAATCCAGTCTCGAATACTATGGGCCATTATGCCCTGAGTCAAGAACCGAAATCCTAAGCTCGAAAATTTAGAAGGCATTCCTATTCGATATTAAAACCCAAGGCTTCAATATTAAGATTAATTGTAAGGGTCAAACGGTCGAATGAACCATGCCCATGCAGATCATTCTCTTCATGGCAGATAGCTTTTGTACCTTCGATTATTTACACTATGTTCAAAGTAATAAAAAGAAATTTGCCTTCTATGTTTCATTGGTTCGCATTTGCACCAACAATATTATCGTTAAGTTACTTAGAGTGAATATTAGGTTCAAAACCCTTAAGCCTACAGGCCTTCCCAAACCAAGGACTGCTACTCGACAATAAGATCAGGAAACATGGGCTATAAAATCCCAGAGGTATTGAGCCTACTAGGCAGGGCCCAAACATAAAAGGTTGCGGCCAACTTTAATGTCCCAGAGATTATCTGAGTCCATACATAAAATGTAAGGCTCTTATATATTTTTAATCCATAATAGATTACTTCAGAATCAGTTCTCGAACTATGACAATAGAAAGCGCCACATTCTGCAAAGTATAATTGTGTCCGATAAAAATAGTCAAATATTTCAACAAAGACTTTGTGTTTTATCAAGTCCTCCGAAGTCAAAGAAACTCAAAGTTATTACTTAATCCAGGCCCTATCCGGCCCTTGAGGAAATGAACAATTTAAGCGATGTCAAATTCTATGTTAAGGCATCGATGACAAATTATGAACTCCAAAACACAAGTTATAAGTCTTAAACATAAATATAGAAAAGTAAAGGACATAATCTATACCCGAAGAGAATTTTATATATATATATATATATATATATATATATATATATATATAGAGAGAGAGAGAGAGAGGCACTATGAAATGGCCCCGAAATACAAAAAATGTAGTTACAAGAAAAAACAGAAATAAACTAAGGCATTTATTACCTAGTCCTCGTAGGCGACTCGCTGCCCGAACCATCGGGTTGGCATCTCTCTTGGCCTTGGCCTCAAGCCTCTTTATTCTCAGCCACAAGATCGACCTCCAGAGCATGAATCTCCTCAAGGGTCTCCTCCGAGATAGTCGCTTCACATACTCGGCCTTTGTTATTACATAGGCCCCGGCTACCTCTATATCATTCTTATACTAGGTTAGCAAGTCCTGGACTTCGGAGGCTTCATTCTAAGCTACCTCCAACTTGGACTTCAGCATAGTGTATTTTTGGTTGAGAGTGTCCCGTTCAGTAACAGCCGAGCTAGTTTGCTCCGGAGCTCCTCATTTACCCGAGACCATTTGTTGGCCCTTTCCCTCATCACCCGAAGCTAATCTTTGGCCGATGCCAAATCCTCCTTGGTGGTATCCCAATTCAAGGCTAGGATATCCATTTTTATCCTTAACCCTTTGCTGAGGCTTTAATCTCATTCATTTAGGCCCTAAGTTGGTCGATCAGTTCTATTTTCTCTTAGACCTGCAAGGTTATGGCGTTATCAGTTGCGCTTAGCCTCTCATTATTAATCTCAAACACTTTTACCTTTCAAACGAGAAGTCCATGTTCCCGTTTCACCTTTGATGCCTCCTTTTATGAGCTTTTTCCAGCTCGGCTTGGAGGACAGAGTTATCCCTGAGAATCTCATAATTTGCTCCAAAAAAGCCTTATACATTTCCTTTTGTCAGACCTACTCCTTGAGCTCGAACTAAAGGTGGCTCACCTCCATTCGAGATCGGTGGAAGCTCTCATGATGAAGAAAGTACGCTAAGGAAAAATGGACTTTTTAAAGGTGTGAGGGGAAGAAAACATACCTTGTTCAGCGTCTACTGTGTTGAAGAGGCACAGCACATCTACCTTGTTCATCTTTGCTTGGTCCTCATCGGTCCCTCAGGGACAAAGTTAGCCTTCCACACCAACTTGCTCGGATAGCATGTTGGTATCTACTAGTACCGTAAATATGACAGTCTTCTTGTCATCAGGGTCCATGCTCGGGGTGGAGAATAGCTTCACAAGCTTTGGGCTTGAGCTCAGCTGGCCTGACCCCGACCGTACGTCTTTTCTTGGGATATCCAAGTGGCCAAAACCGGAGTAGTTCTCCAGTGCACCGACGTCCATACCTTCAAAAAATAGGGTAAGGGCATCATCTATAGCCTATAATTCCTCGGTCAACTTTTCTCTAATGGCCTGAGCCTCTTCAAAAAGAGATTCCATGTGAGATGGGGACTCTGGAACATTAATAATGTCGGCAGCTTCTCTCAGACTGGAGTAGCTTCTCGATAGGTAGTGGCCATAAGCTTTTCCTCGAGCTCCCAAACTTAAGAGGGTTCAACTTTTCGGCTTCTTCGCTCTAGTTCTACCCGCTCTTCTACAGCGACGACCGGCTCATGGACGACAAACTCTATATCATCATATTATGGGGTAGTCCTTGAGCTGGTAAAGAGAATCAAGGTCTGGTACCCTGGCCCGAGTATTCTTCTTGGTACTCTTTCGAACCCTGACCGTAATCCTAAATTTCTTGGCCTCGGCGATAGCGTATGTGGGGTCAGGGGACCTTTTCTTCTTCCTTTTTTTCTCCTCCTTCTTTATGGTAGCCTCAGTGATAGGTTGTACTGAGGCAGAGGGTTTTGCATATGGAAACGAGGCATCGTTCTCGTCCACTGTATGAAACTTGGTGGTCTTGGGCAAACCTGTGGAAGAAAGAAAAGGATTTATTCAAAATGATAGTGGAGTGAAAATGAAATTCAATAGGGAGTAAAAAGACATTCCCTGTGAGAATGAGCCTCCCATTTGCCTTTTGAAAGTTTGTGCCACTCGCACTCGGAGTATTTAAATTGCTTATGGATCCCCTCGACCCACTCCTTGAAACGGGGGACTGCATTGGGGACTCGGGCGACCACTGCACAATGGGAAAGCCGGGCTATGAGAAATAAGAATAAATTCAAAAAATTATTTTAACAACTAAAGTGGAGATGAACTAACGTGTTTAGTTCCAGTTCTTAGGGAATAGCAGGAAATCGGAGGGAATAAGATCCTTTGTCTTTATCCGAACAAATCTCCCCTACCAGCCTCGACCCATGTATTCATCAGTACTCGATAAGGGAGCCTTCTTTGCCCGTCAGGCAAGCTTGATTAACCCCCCTCGGAAGATTTGGGAGTTGTAGATTTGGAGCAGATGGTCTATAGTGAATCGGGGCTCCACTGTGTTATTGGAAAAGTGACAAAGGAGAATCATGATCTGATGTGATTCTTCAAGTTAACAAAGAAGCAACCAATCAGGATCAAGATGTTGAAAAAAAAAACGTGGTTTGTGGGTCGATTTCAAGAAACAACGTATCTCAAGTTTTAGGACTCAATATTTAATGATTCTATACGGAGGTGAAAGATGATGATATAAACTATAATAAAGGCTATTTACTTGTTCAAAACAAGTAAATATTAATGTTGTACTGGTTCAAGGAAAGTTATGATTCTATGATAACAAAAAATGAATTTCGATCAAGAAACGTGTTCTTGAATGATCAAGAACTATAAAATTCCTAAAGTGACCACTTAAAATCAATTAACATGATAAAGAAATACCACACACAATTGAAAATAAGATAAAGACTATCACCAACTTACTTGGAACCAAAAACAAGGATAAAGAAGATAAAAAACACTCTATTGTAAAACTAGGGCGAGCCTAAAAAACGTGAATGTTTTCTGCAAGGCAAGAGAACCCTTTATATAGGCCTAGAGTCTCTTCTTTGATGACTATAATTCCTATTCTAATAAGGAGATAAAAAACTAAAGACAAGGGAAGTGAAATCCCTATTCTACAAGGAAAAGAAACAAAGAAAAATCCTTTTTCTAAAAGGAATAAGATAAATCACATTTTAAGAAGGAAAGAATCTTGGCTTCTTGAAATCAATCTTGAGCTTCTTGGACTTCTTCTGCTTCGTGAAAATAAGTCCATATGTTTGGACTTAAGCTCCAAAACATGATGTTGGCCAATGTTAATGAAATCTAAAATAGGTTCTTCTTTTACATCATTCTCCCCTGGTTGATAAATACTTGTCCTCGAGTCTAAAGGCTCCACAAATGGCACAATCTTGGCAACTATCATGCTTTGGTTATCCTCATATTCACCAGGTTCTAAGTTGCATTGTTCTAACTTGTCTTAAAATGTTGTAACAAAGCTTAGCATGTGGCAAAACTAAATCCCACTTTCTCAATAGTAACTTTGTACCAATACTGCTTCAATGAATCCTCTTAAATTAATTTTTAAACAATAATCCATAATCATAAGTTATATTCTTTTAATCTTCAAAAATCTTGAACTTCTCTATGTAGATGTGGTGCTTATGGTATATGCCAAGAAAATTCGATTTAGCACCATGAAACCCCTTAGAAGAATCAAATTCAAGTACTATTTGATCAAGCTTGGAGATCGAAGTATATCTTCTTGAGAATTCATCAGCAACAACGCTCTCATATTTAACTAGATCATGACCATTGACAGAATTTGAGTTGATATCTCTTACGTATTCTTGAATATCTTCATCCTTTGGGGGCAAGAAAAAAATCTGGAACAAAATATAAACTCAAACCCTCCATTATATGTCACGATCCAAACCGATAGGCTATAACAGGTACCCGGTACCTTACTCAACTGAGCACCTACATAATGTGTCTTTAGTATCATGCTATCTTAGGTAAATGAGTCAGAGCATTTCGTGAGATAAGTACAATAAAACATGGGTAAATACTCGACACTGGACGACCCAACATGTAATCCAAACTTATACATATGACGTATGGGCCTATAAGGCTGGCATGATTCTTTATATACTCAAACATAGGTCGACAAGGCCATATAAGTATCTATATACATGACATCTATCTACAAGCCTCTAAGAATACATAATATCATAAAGGTCAGCAGCCCCACCATATCAATACATTTACTAATCATATTGACCAAAGAAGCAACTCCGGAGCAAATGGAGTGCATCAACGCCTTCCACTGAGCTGATAGCCTAATCGGAGGACTCTCAACCTGTCTATCACGACCTGCAGGAATGTAACGCAGCGTCCCCAGGCAAAAAGGACATCAGTACAAATAATATGTCGAGTATGTAAGGAACGAAAATCAGTAAACAATAGGCATGAGACAAATATGGAGTAAAAGACTCAACATCTAAGTTTGGATAAATATGTAAATCATGAAATACTTATAATGTCATGCATATGCGTATGAATTTCATGTCGTGCATAGGTACATGTGTTTATAATGTCATCAAGCCTCTAAGGTTATCCCATCATACTATCTCGTCCACTGTGGGCAAAATCATCAATGTATACCACTGATCGGGTGGTGGTGCGTATATAATGTCGTAACCTTTTCCCATATCCCATATACATATATATATATATATATATATATATATATATC